>NTHP01000155.1:477937-496309 GCA_003416845.1 Oplegnathus fasciatus
AAAAAAAAAAACAGGAAACTTTTGCCTACCTTCTTCTGGTCCTCCAGCTTTTGACCTGTTGACTTCTTGCCATGCTTGCTGGCTTCCGGTACATCCATCCCTGTTCCAGATAAAGAATAACTCCAGAGTAAAATCACAGGAAATAAGTTGAAGAGAATCCAGATGGCTACAGCTTGCCGACGAGGGCCTGTGTCCGGCTCACGCCTTCACCCGGACACAGGCAATCCATGGCAGGTGGTGGTTTGTACGGGTTAAGTAAAATGTGTCTCTGAGCGTTATCAGCGCTGGGAAGGTTTTGGGGAACAGGACACCTGCCAGAAGGCTACCGGGAGAGCATCATTATGATGAATGGACCAAAGAGAACACTGATGAGGACTTTCAGCCCTGCAGGATGTGTAGTTTCACGTGAAGATTACAGTTATGCTAGCTTCTCTGAGGACAGAGGGCAATCCCGGGCTCCAGCACACAGTCTTCCCTCCACATCTGGGGAAAGAAGAGAGATGAGAGATGCTGTGATTCAAATGCACAAAAACCCCCAAAAAGGAGAAATACAGTTTTAGCTTAACAATTAATGCAAAAGCTCTCTGCCTCTCTGAAAAGTCAATATTCCCCTCGGTGCTGCACTGTACAAATGGCGGGGGTATCTGCATATCAAAGTGAATGTTGCCATGGTGCTCAGAGAGGGAGAGAGAAGGAGAAGCTTCTTCTACATGCTGTTTGTTCTACGCTGAGTGATTGTTTTTGATTGTTGTCTTCTTTCTCTAAACCTATTTTCCACCAAAAAGTAGCGGGGGAAGGATTGAGTCATTCTGAGGTCGGGTAAACTTGCACCCTGGGAAGGGTCCAAGCATGGAAAGATAACCACAGGATCGGTGGCTGGCCCCTCCGTGGACTCTACTAGGGTTCAATTTGTCTGTTTGGTTTACTCACATCCTGCATAACACAACAACTGTCATTCAAAAGGTCTTCTACTGTACGTTTATAGCATGATTTGTGAATGAAACCCCTAATCTGCCAGTGTCTGTGCCATACAGGACTAATTCTATATGGACAGATTGGGTAAATGTGAATTTGATATTTCGCAGTAAACCCTTATCATTGGCCTTCACAGTAATAGCTGCTGTTGGAGGTTTGTTTTAGTTTACTTCAGTGAAATATAGCCAGTTTCTTTATAGATTTATTTCTCGATTATTAATGAAAGTCACGTTATAATCACTGAAAGATTAACAGCCTCTACCAGCAACAAAACTAAAGGAAGCATGGGGAAACAACTAGCCTGGCTTTGTCTGACCAGTGGAGACTCCAGGAAGTCACTGCGGCTGGGCAAAAAAAGAGAAAAGTCTGGCACATAACCCATAAAGCCACAACTTGTTTACTTTCTACCTTTAGACAGAGCCAGGCTAGCAGTGTCCCCCTGCCTCCAGTCTTTGTGCTAAGCTAATCTAATCATCTCCCACTCCCAGACATAAGAGGAGTAGTTCAATGGTTTGAAAACAAATAAGTGCAGAGGAAAACTAGCACTAGTAATTTTACTGGTAATAGTATAACCGAGGCTTTTGCTAATAAAGCATGATTGTTTACACACCCAATTGCAAAGTGCAACCATTAATTTGACAATGACATATTGGTGCATGAAATGGCACATACAGTATACTGCAAAACTGCAAACTGATACTGTATTATGTTCTGAGGGCAAAACATAGAGACAGAACAATCCACCACACTAGCACAAATACAGTATACAGTCCCGTTTGCCCAGAACAGAAACACTGTGTCACTAAAAGCACTGTCACTAAAATCAATACTCACTACACTGCAATTCAGCCACCATCCATCTACAGAAGTTGGCCAATCAGTCGCTCCAATAATCCCTCAATGTGACGCACTGTGAGACAAGTCATCACAGAAAACTGCCCCACCCCCCCGAACCGACCACCACCAGGTCATTAGGGAACCTGACTTGTGTTTGCCTTGTCTCCTCCCTTCACACCGGCCAGATTTTTACAGTTTCCTTTGCCACTAAACACTTACCCAGCTCCAGAGTGTAACACTGTGACCCTGTCAGTTATTTAAGGGCAATCATGTCAAGTGCTGCCAACTCAGGATTGGTTCTTAGGGGACATCATGAATCAGGCTCTGGAGCCAAATGAGATTTTCCACTGAAACCACTGAGTGTTAGCTGCTAGCAATAAGCTGTGAAAAGTGCCATGGGGATGCCGTTCCATTACATTATGTAGCAGCCTCAAACAGCAAGCAATGCATAGAGAATATTTACAGCAATAGGTGATGAGGAAAATGAAGCCAGTGCTCTCCTAAGACTAAAAACAAAAAATTTTGGTGTAGGCAATAACACTGCATCCCAGAAATGCTAAACTTGTGAAAAGCACAGCTGTGTTGCTCCTAGACTTCCCTATTTCCCTCAGCAGTGGAATTATATGGGGGGCTTTCTAAAGTCATGCATACTGCATGAGTGCTAATTTGCCCTTTTTTTCTTCTTGAATATTACAAAAGAAACAATGGAACCTCACGGGGAAAACATGGCATACTTTCTGTTTGCTGCAAGGAAGAGGCTAGCTGGCACCCGCTGTCATAGAGTGACAAGATGGCCTCCGATGTAGGCCACTGGGGTCAGAGGCCATTCTCCATCTGTTTCTCCTGACAAGCAACAGCAGGTACAGAGCACCCTTATCAAGGCAGCAAGGACGGACTCTCCAGAAAAAAATATATTAAAAAATCGCCTGACAAGATGTTACTGCATTGCATCGTGTACTGTTTGCAATGGAAATAAAATAGACTTAAGCAGGATCTCAAACAAACAAACATTTGCATAGATTTCCAACCACATACTTATCAAGCATAAAACCAGGTAATGCACTTAGTCCTTGCTTTGTCAAAAACATAACAAATGAAACAGAGTCTGTTGTCAAACTATCAAAAGGTCCATGGATGACTAACAAATCAATTTATGGGAATGCCTTGACCACCATTATTCCAACATTATTTTCCAACTGTCCTTCTATCTCACTTACCCACCAACTGTCTCTCTAAGCATCTATAATGGAGTTCAGTGTTGCCATTTCAATTCAATTAGCTTTACTTACATGAATATCATGAAAACTATGTTGGCAAACTGTCCAAGAACGACCCAAAAGATAATATTGGTGTGGCACCAAGGGAACACTCCCACTGTTTGTTGTTGAAGTTTAAACAGGAATGAAAACTTTGTTGTGATTTCTGTTACCAATAGCGTGATAGGTTTTTTCACAGAAGACATTTTGACTTATAGTAGGAAAGTAGTAGGAAAAGCACAGGTGTTACTAATAACGTTAACAGTGGCTCTGTTCTGATATAGTGAGCGTGACAGCGAGCCAGCATGTACAATACCAGGACCCTGAAACTAAAGCAGCTAAATGGAATCCAGCCATCATTCATTTCTTTATTTACACCTGTGCTTTTCCTACTGTGACATGTCAGAGCAACACAAAAACAAGAAAATATACATCTTGTCCACATTTATTAAGATACCTTACGTTAGTGGTATACTTAACAAAACTTAATAATACGTGATTATAATCCTGACATTTTAAAATGGTGTTATATTTATTGATGGATTGCAAGTAACACCTGAAAATGTTTTGATAACTGACTGGCTTGTTACTGTTGCTAGTTCTGTACTGCAGCTGCTACAGCTAACGCTAGCTTCAAACACTGACAGACTGCTTCACAGGCCCAAAACACAGAGTTCCTAGTTTGGAGTTTTTAAGGTCATAAACCAAAAAGCAAAATGATACGATGGACTTGAAAAGTTCAGGTGGAATTCCTACAGCTCCATCCCACAGCTGCCTGTTGCTTACTTGACAACTCAACAGCTAACGAGCTAGCTTGCACGCTACCTGTCTGAAATTGGCTTCTAAATCATTTATCAAGTAAAAAGACTCACCGGTCTCTTGGTGTTTTTGAACAAGAATGCAAAAAGAGACGACCCACTCTCATAAAAATTTTAAAGAGTGATGTTTCATCCTCAACAAAACCATCTTTTGACCCACAGTACAGACACCAGCACGCTACATACATATTTTTTGGTTCTTTGGCTGACTCAGAGAATTAATGTTCATTGGCTACAGCTAAGTAAATGTGCCAGTGACCACTGTTGCTAAAGCTGGTGAAATTAACTAACCTCCTACAGCTTGTCAAGACATTAATTATGTAGGATGGCAAAATTAAAATAGTATACAGTAGTATTTAAGTTGAAACAGTTAATTCAAGCCGATTCAATTTGCTGTCTCTGTCTTTTCTCTCAGTCTCACAAAGGGCATTTTATATTGATTTAAAGACGATATAAAGACTTTCAATCTTGATTTGTGACAGCTGACAACTGAAATGTGTTTTAGATGTAAATAAAGATGTTTTTATAGATGCACAATGCACTTTGAATTCTTAAGTAAGATTGAGAGAAACGGCACGTCTCACACCACGATTCATTTATTTGTGGTTAATTGCAATCAACATATTTTCAACAAAGCCCACAACAAACTGCTCTATAATAATTGTTATGGATGTGTGCAATAATGATATAATGGGCTGTTTAAAAAAAAAAAACAGTGCCAGCTATTATCCATTTGGGGACCAGAAACATTCATGTAGTCCAATAGAAGAGAGGTCCAAGTCAACCTTCTGAAAAGATCAGAAGTAGAATAAAATAGGATGCTTTCAATATCTTTGGCAAACATGTTCTTGTATTTATTGTTTAAGAAAATATTAATGTGGGCTTTAATCCCCTTCGGTTGTAAAGAATCTTATTGGAAGTGAAATCTCCATATTTACGAGCAGCAGCCGCTGCAGTTTCATCACATCCTGGTGTGTAGTGCTGGTGATCACACCTTCAATCTCTACAGCTGGTCAACATTCCCCCCCCACCCAGTGGCCTTTCACCAGCACTTGGTATTCAACGGGTGTCCATAACTCTCCAAGTGGTCAATAAAGTTTGATTCATGAGGCCTGGGGCCGTAACTAAACACTGCTGCTTTAATTCGAGGAGATGTAAATGATGGCCAAGGATCCGGCCTGATTTCCTCGGGGAGAGCAGGAGGGTTGGGGGGAGCACGCGCCGTAAATCACCACCTCAATAGGTCAGAGGTCAAACATAAAGAACGCCCCTCCATCACATTAAAATACTATAATGCCCTAATGGCATTCTGGCGACATAAACCTCATTTTATCAGCCCCAGTGAGAATCACGGCCAATCAAAGCACATCTGATATGGTCGCTAAAAGTGATTTACATTTTGAAATAAACTGCCACAGGTATACATCATAATACTTTTAATGGGAAAATGGAGCATGATACGCACTATAATTTGTGCATACGTCTCTTAACATTAAAGCAGCTCAGCAGCAGTTAAGTGCAGCTTCATTCCTACAATCACAAACAGCAACTCAACCTCAAGTATGTTGTTGCTTTTAAACATTTATGTCATTTTCACAATATAGAAAGTGGGAAAAAATTATCTCATATACAGTACATATCTGCATGGCAGCACTGGGCCGGTGTCCGCTGTATGGTAACGACTGGAGAGAAATAGAGTAATGGGAGTATTCTCAGCACTGAGGACATTTGTAATAGCCTCGCCATACTTCACTTGGCTCCCCAATGGGTCATTAATAATACTGATAAATTTAATAAATGCAACAGGGATCCATTGCTACACATTATAGCATTAAGGGAACTTAACTGACCACTCGGCAGTACAGTTAAAACACACTTTCACAAATTACGAGAGGTGGAGTTTTATTCTACAATATGTTCATTTGTTTCTAATGTATACCATTTAGTCATATGACATATGTAAGTATAGGCAAAAGGTTGGATGACAGGACTGTTATGGTGCTAAATGTACAGAAAATGAATAGAAAATATGAAATTGCACCCACATTTCTACATAAATACATCATGAAATAACAAGAAGCTTTATGAATTACCAATAGCTATACTACAGTATATTTAAAGCACAGCATAGCAATAGGAACCATATGGGAGAAGAAAGAAACCAGATGCTACAGCAAATATTAATGATGTGCAAAATGTGTATTGTCGTATTAACATAAACAAGCCTACAGAGGCCATATGTGTGTATGGAACGTGTGTAGGTGCGGATGCAGTCCTAATGCAGGATGAATGTATGATGGGGGTCTTGTACATTACCAACCACTGCAAATCTCTCCAGGCTCTGGACAGATAGGCTCCAAATGAGAGTAGTGTGTTTTTCAGTTTGCTGCATCAGCCAAAGTGAACAACTGGCTAGTTACTGAGGATGCTGTAGTGGTCGGTCAAGAAAATTGCTTCTTCCTGTGATATTACTTTCAGCAGACATTCTAAGGCTGGGAAAGGCCATTAAGTGCACGGAAAGATGCCATAACTGGTCATAAAGATCAGGAGCATAACAGTGCGTGCGATGTGCACCACAACATGCGATAATACATAATTGAGTTCCAACACTATTCTCTTATAGTTTTAGATATTTCCCTTGGTTTCAGATACCAAAACTCAAGTTCAAATCTACTCCAGGTGTTCTCTGATGCTCTCTGGGCCTCGATGGTGCAGCTCAAAGAAACCTTACATCGCACCGCTCCCTGCACAACCAATTTGGCAAATAAGGTGCAAAAGAGCCGACGGCTAGAGTTCCTGAGGCTGACTGAGTATGAGGACAGGCACAGGTAAACATCCACACAGCTGAATGTCAGCAACACTTTTGATCCCTCATCAGCCTCATATCACTGGTTATAATGAGACTTGCAGAGGAGAACAGGGCTAGGAGGAGGCAGGGAGTGACAGAGAGAGAAACAAGAGAACGAGAGAGAGGGGAAGACGGAGAGTAGTGCAGGTGAGAAAATGTGAACGCCTAGGGAGCTAAAACAGCGTAAAAAGTGACAGCGGCAGGCGAGCAACAAAAACAAAAAACATCATAAAACCTTGGAAGGCTGATACAGTTAAATGTAATGCAAATATACAGTATGAACAACCCAATTAAAGCAAAGCAAACCCAACATCCTGTCCTCATGCTAATTTCTGCCTGAGTTTACACACCAAGAATCACTGGAGCGATAGACGATGAGCTGCAGGTAGCAATATGTTTAAGCAACATGTTTAGTTGGCATTGAAGCAACAATCCGCACCAAATGCGGCCCTGGCTTTTTCTGTTGTCACGGTAACTGCGGATAGAACGTGTTAGCATAAGTGTATGTGTGTGTTTGTGTGCGTGTGTGGCTGCAGGTATCCTGGCTCTCTGTAACAGGGTAATCACTATTGTGAAGGTGAAGACTGACGCGAGAAGCAGCAGCTCATTAGCTTGAGGGATGCATGTTGCGGTGTCAATTTTGGGCTGTTTGCTTTGTTCCACACACTTGCCCGAGCCTGACATTTCCCTGGCACCTTGCTGTTTATTGTTTCCCGAGATGACACGGTGTTTGGTAGTGACAGCAAAAATGATTCAGGGATGATATCGGGACCCTCACAGCTAAAACAGTACCTGCCAAGCACCCCTGCTCGCTTGGGATTTCAAATCTCACACTGGCAGCAGGACTCCTCAATTAAACAAAACGAAATATTAAAACCGTTAAAAGCAAATTTAGCAGCAATAAAAATGGAAGCTATCACGACTTTTGCAGCTGCAGGGAACCTGCTAATCACCGCTGGATTACAGAAAGACAACTAGCAATTAGCTTTCCAGCTACAGAGGCTCACCGGCGAGCTGTGTCACTGTGTCATCAAGCCTCTCGCCACCTATTTTGCAAGGACATGCTGATTAACTTCACTGTGCCACTTTGTGGTGTGACCAGGTCTTTAGACAGTGAGTGTAAAGAGGATGTTCTCATCCTCTCTTGTGCCTGATTTTATTGTTAGTTTGTTAGTCAGAAGTTCTGTAATATGTCTCTGTCACATTCTTCCAATATAGCATGTTTTCATCCCCAAATGTTTCTGGCTACGTTGCCTTCATCAGGGAGGTATCTGAGGTTGTTTCTGGTTTATACAGCATGTACAGTCCATCAATTAGTCATGTGACTAATAAATGACAATAAGTCACTATTCATAAACAAGGTATCCAAAACAACATTACAATCTACTTTTTTAATATTTCTCTCACAGAATACAATTTACAATAAAAGATAATAGAGAACTGTGCCGATGTCAACTGTAAATCGACATAGAAATTAGGAGTTATTCAGAAGTGTTGCCATAGAAAGAGTATAGAATTTGCTATTTTGTATCGAAAAATTGAGATTCAGCCTCTTTACCCATATGGATTAAAAAAAATGTAGTTACATAGTAGTATATCTTGTATGGAAGAGTACTGTATTGTGGAAGAGCGTGAAATTCAAACAAAAAAGCAATAAAATCAGGCACAAGATGTAGTAGTAGTAGTTCTGAATGTAGTTCTGACTCTCTCCATTCACATTCTCTCACCAATCCACTCTCCCCACAAGAATTTGACATCAGTTTGGAGATAAATAATCTCTCCCTCCCTTTGCCCTCTCCCGGCAATCTGTCGCCCTCGCGCTATCAGTCTCTTCCTCTGTCTAGCTCAGACACCTCCAGCGTCTCTCTCTCTCTCTCTCTCCCTCTCTCTCTTGGCGTTACATTGTGCCTGCTCTCCCTCCCTGAGCGCGTCTGACAGGGAGGTTGGAACGGGGAAAAAACCCCACCTTCCTGCTCCTCCATTCATCTGCATACAAGCTGCATTACCACCCAATTACACTTAGATTACATTAATGTGCTTTCACTCAGCCAAGCCTCCTCTGCACGCGCCAAACCCATTCTCCACCCTCAGCGGTGCCTGCGTGGAGCATTATGGAGGCGCGTAATCTTGTGATATTGTGTCTGGATTAACATCAAATCTCATTATGGCTGTGGTGGATCATGGGAGAGGGAAGGATGGTGGAGGAGACGTTGGAAGGGGGAGGGGGGGTTATCATCTGTATTTATTTTTTAGGGTTTTAAAGCTGAGCAAGAAAGAGAGAAAGCAGGGACAGAGAGATGAGATCAGGGCTGTGAAATCTCAGTTACACATGATGGCATTTGGGAGGCTGATTTATCATACACAAGGGTCTGTTGGCTAATTTGCCATGTGGGTCTGTTGAACGCACCCATGAGCGCGCACACACACAAGGCACAGTCGACCAGGACAAACCCAACAGGGGTTAAGGGGTCAAAATGAGATGTGTTGCAGCACAGCACAGTGAAACACGACACAAATCAAACAGCCGAACCCTCCCTTCCTTCAGCTCACCACGCCTCGCCCCTCCACACCAAACGCCTCTCCCCTCTGTTAGCCTTTTCCCCCAGCCTGGCATGCTCGTGCTTCATAAACCTCTCTTTTATTACCAATAGATCCCTGAAAGTTGTAATTGCCTAAGTGATATATAGCCTGCATCAGGACGTGGCTCAATTTCGCTCGGTTTAAAACGCCACCACACCAAAGTGGTGTTGAGGGGAGCGCCTCGCCCCGTTAAATAAAACAGATCATCAGGCTGAACAACGAGGGCCAAAATGGCATTTGGACGCACACACCCCAATTCCCAGAGGGGTGGATAGTAGAGAGGATTGGGGGGTGGAGGGGGCACTGTGCACACCCACACGCACACTCAAGCCTTTTCTTTCATGCATATATGCACGCTTCCCATGCTCTGCATTCCAAACATGCTAAACACACACACTGTATGAAAGCAAACATGCATTTAAATACATGCACAAAACAAATGCGCACACCCACACACATTCCCCCTCCCCCAGCGGTGCACCGTGCTATTGAGCCTCAGGAGCCTCACTAAATCACACCAAGGCCCCAGCAGAAATGAGGGATAACAGCACAGCAGCGTTACAACCATTGATTGCCGAATGCATCATCTTTTTATATTCACAACAGGGTGGGGAGTGTTGGGAGGGGGGAGACTTCAACAGGGACTGGGGAGGAGTGGGGGTACTTTCTATATATGCAAGCAATGGTTGGGAAAATCTGCTCTCGTGTGGCTAACATCATCAGAGGTGTTTTCACAGGCCAGCAGCAGTAAACACACAGATTGAGATATTCTGGGTTCTAGCACAACATCAACATTTCCGGGCTTCACACGGCTCATGAATAAAGCCACCATGTCTGTGTTGTCTGTTACCCAAAAGAGCCCCCACAGTTCATGTGTTGCTATATGGATCTCAGAGTCAGCATGCGTATCAGGTATAAGCAACCACTGGAAGCAACAGCCATTGTTCCATTTGGTAAATCCATCACAAGATCTGGAGCCATGAGGAAGCCACAGCAGGAAGTTAATTACAGAGGCCAGACATAAACTCCACTGTTTGTTCTTGTTGGCAGCCTGGAGATGTTGTTCATCCCTACATGCAGGCTGTCAGCAACATTCACACATATTGTAAAATTGAAGACATATGGATGCATTTACCTGCCACACTGTATGCCAGTAATATCTTAAAAACTAAATGTACCATGCGAAGATTTACATTTGCAACGCATGTTTTGAATATTTTGAAAGCGGTATTTTTTACATTCATGTTATTAGATGTGTTGCATTTAGAGCTACTGTACAGTGAATGGGGTGAAATTCCATGGCACTCCATCCAATGGTTCTTGAGATATATCTGTCAATCAATAGGTGTGTTTACGTGGACATGGAGTATCCCGATCTATGATCAGGTTTTTGAAGTATCCCGTTTTTGTGTTTGGGCATGTGAACATCATATACCGTTTTCAGAAACCTGAATATGGAGTACTCTGAAAGAAACCGGGATACTGTTGCATGTATGACATCTTATCCAGGTTTCTGACCACTGCCGACTACCTGCGCAGGCGTGGCTTCAGCCAAATGACGTAACAGAAACATAAACAATGCCAACAGCGGAAGTGTCTCACTTCTGCAGCGATGAAGGAACAGTTTTCTTTTCGGTATTGAAAGAGTTAAAGGTTCTACACGACATTCACTGCCACTGGTTGCCGCACTAGAGCACGCTCGCTAGGAGCTATTTCTTTGATCTGCCAAGTGACCTAAATCCATATAACGTAATTATTAGCTTGCTAGCTATCCTGCTAACGCTAGCTACCTAAAACATCAAGTAAAATATACTTTAGGTATATATTATATATTAATGTTCTGAATGTCGTATATAGCACCTTTAAATATACTTTACTTTATATAGTTTAGATGGGAAAAAGCAAAATGCTGACCATTACAATCTACACAAAAAGTGAAGCCCAGGCAAATCAACACAACAGAAACGTTAGCCACATCCTGGACAGCAACACGGAAAACGAACAAACCACACAATCAGCCAACATGTTGTTATTCGAGGCCGAGGGGTCGCACTTAACGTCACATGTTCACCACAGCTAGCTAAAACAAAATTAGCTGCCTTGAATCCTGCAATCAGTCTTATTAACAGCACCTGTTGTCAGCTTACCTCATGCCTTTACACGATTTTCCTTTCAGTAAAGCAAATAAAAAATAATCCTTGTCTTGATCAGTTAAGTAACCCACTAGGAGAGAGGAGATTTGTTCTTCAGCAGTTCAGCCAGGTTAAAATTGGACCCAGGCAAGATGGCTGCCATATGGTTCCATCCTGGAATGGCTAGTTATTATGACATGTCACATCTGTGCATATCTATGGCAGCCTTCCTGTTTGTTTTTGTGCTGGTTAAATTAACTCAGGTGCAGAGTGTGTCTGTATAAAATTCACCTGTATGTACCTCTGTTTTGGGGTCACGGCTCCATTCGTTTTCAGCACAGCAGAGAAAACCAAAAAATGTAGAAAGTAACAGTTTTGTAATTTATTTTGAAGCATTCAACAGTGGCTCATTGGCCATAATTCTTACTTCAAGAGTGAAGGCACTCAAATTCTGGCATATTGTCAATAAGAAAAAATAAATAGCAAAAATAAATACCACGTCAGTAATTGTTAATTTTGGTAACAAAAACGCTGACTAAATATGTTCGTCAACGAGCTTTTTTCTATGACTAAGACGAAATGATGACGAGACGGCACCATGAAACACTAAAGTGAGTATATCAACATGCAATATTGTTGACGAAAAAAGACAAGACTAAAATGCAGTTTAAATAAGAAAAAAACTTTACCAAAATATCTCTTTATTTTCGTTGACAAAAAAGAGGAGACTAAATATTATAGACTTTGTTTTTTTTCTCAATGCAGCAGTTCCATTTCCTGTGCCAGTTTTGTGTCCTGTGCTGCGCGCGCCGTATCAGGACTACACCGGCAGCCTACAGTGAGCACAGTCAGGAGGACTCAGAGGAACTTACATCAACTATTTTACTGAAAGCAAGGTAAAGTTAACAATGACAACAACAGGGCTAAAATGACAAAAATGATAATGGTTTCCGCTAGATTAGATTGACTGAAATGTTCAATATAATCTGATGACTAAAATGTCAGTTTTCACTGACTAAAACTATACTAAAATACTTACGGTTTTCTTTGACTAAGATAAGACGAAAAGGCCTGGACTTTTAGTCAACTAAAACTTGACTAAAAAAAAACAGGGTGAGGTTGACTAAATATGATAAAAACTAACAAAGGACATTTCACACAGGACTATGACTAAATAAAAAAAATAGCTGACAAAATTAACTAATCAGTAACGGTCCATCGTAAGACTCTGACCTGTTGGTAATTCCTAAACTACTGCAGCTTGTGCACGTTTATACAGAGCAGGCACAACGGACTGACTAACATGCACACATGAAGGCACATTGTAGCAGGGCTCAAGCACGCTTAAATCTTGTATTCTCTACGACCGAGTACGGTCGCATATCCGCAGCAATAAACACTCTATAGCATTAGTTACTGCTTTTGTATGGTCCGAATCGGCATACAGCTTCACACTAATCTTTGTCCATTTTCACTGTAACTAGCTGGGAAACCGTAATGCTCCCATACAGTGGATCTAAATGTCACAGGAGAATCTTCTAGCTCTGGTCTCTCGTTACGGCCTGCTGTAGGTCACACGCGGGCTATGCCCACAGTGGGTTGTCCACAGCGGGCCTGTGTGGGCCCATAGTTGGGCTTGCCCAGAGAAAGCCGACACCCCCCTAGTCAACAGCACAGCACAATTAAAACATTGTCTTAACATTATAGATAGTCGGGGGTATTCAAACTTGTACTTCAGCTCCACATGTGAGTGTTAAAGTCAGAGGTCTGCAACAATGACAGAAAAATGTAAACAAACATAAATAAAAGTCAATAATAATAGTTCATTTTTTTAACAGAATAAATGTGGTTGCATGGTTGAAGACAACCTTTATGAGCCTAGAGAGGCTGAATAAATGAGTTCAACACATTTAAAAATAAAATATATTCACATACAATAATAGAACATAACATTACTGTTATGTATTGTCAAGTGACAAAACGTTTGGTAACAAGTGAGGATTCACAAACACTTTATTGGCCATTTGAAGGAAACCCATTAATGCCTGTTAATAATAATAATAAAAAAAAATTCCTTACAAGTTAATGAGGAGCACTTGAATGTAACATTAGTTTGGGTATTTGAAGGCTTGACCATCAGGAGAGGAGGCTCAGGTTCAGCCTGGCCTTCGTGTCCTCCGGTGTCACCTACAAAGGCAGGTCCTCCGGAGTGGAGGATGCAGCCCCTGAATTTAGATATAGCTTTAGTGTACTTAAATACAAAAGGCTCCTATTTTCATTTGCAAGGCTGACACAAATCTACATTACACTTATTTATAGTATCACACAAAAAGCCCTTCACTGGTACATTTCATACATCTACATTTAAAATGTAAATTTGCTCAAATACATGAATGTTTATTAAAAATCATTACTTCCTGAAATTAAATTGTGTTTTATAAAACTTTCTAATAAGTTGAGTTCACAAAATTCCATGAAAGCGCTTAAATCAAAAGTTACTATAACAATTGCCGTGCACCGACAGTAGTTTTTTGTTAAAGCACATCATTTTTTTATTTCAGCTGCGCAGTGTGTGTGGTAAGGTATTGAAAGGTTATTTTCCAAACTTAATTTATAGGGTAATTCTTTTTAAATAAAAAATTTGGTTAAAATATTTATGTTAAACTTTAACTCCCTTCTGCAATGCTATATTATAAAAATGTGTATTATCTGTGATTGCAGATAATGTATTACTGTTAAAACATAAAGTCATAAGTTGTTTGCGGTAACAAAAATGACAATAGGAGTCAATCCCTCTACGACACTGTCTGACCACAAAGTCTTTTATTTTGTATCCCTCCAGTGTGTCAGAGTAACCACCTAATTCCTATCTTAAAGATAAACAAAAACTTTCAAAAGTCCTGTTTACACTTTGTTTTAAAATGCATTTCGGTGATCCAAACACAAGTGGACAGCCGACAGACACATCACCGTTCACATCTGTGTCTATCATGCGTCTCCAAGGTGCCCAGCTGACCACATGTGTTCAGATGGCGTTACTGTCACTTCTGCTAGAAGGTCAAAGGGGCGCACAGTTATTAAGTCAGTCTGTCACCAGACAAGCGCCAGATTTGTTTCGTACAGGCTCGCTAAGAAAACAAAAATCTTTAAAGAACTATACACGTACAGGCTATTTTTCAATACAGTATATATTATTCATGACGTATTTTCCTGTTACGTCCTTGTCGAGGACACATCAGGACGCATTAGTGTTTACACTACAATAGATATGTGGTCAAATGCATCACAGACCACGTCAGCAAGTGGTTTGAGTGATCAGATCACAATGCGTTGGTGGTCGTTTACACTTCTATTTAGCACTGTCCACTTGTGATCCGATCGCCCAAGACGCGTTTTAAAACCAAGTGTAAACAGGGTCAAAGATGCTGTTCTGCCTCTTGAGTCTATACGTATGCCACAGCAGGATGGGTGCACACCAAACTCCATGGAGGATACGTGGTCTGCGTAGCAAGAGTGTGTTAATGGCACCCATTCAGGTGAGATAAAAGTTTTAACAGGGTCACATTAATCAATTATGAATTAGTTTGTTGTTTGCTAACAAGTACATTTATTTTTTGTTTCCAAAGTGATTTCAAACAAAACTTGCTCCTCACGGAGGCACATCCTGTATATATAGGGCTGTCCCGAATACCATTTTTGGGGCTTCGAAGCTTCAGTGAGAATTACCGGCAAATATTGGAAGCTTCGATGTGCTTGTTTGTTTCGAAGGTTATGCAACCACTGTTCCTACAGTGGCAAGTTTACATACATTATTTAACTACACCGTAAACTTTTACCTTTTGAGCTGTTCCAAAAAATAAAAGGATGTTTTGTTGCCTTTTCATCTTCACGAGTTAACGTTAGCGAGCTGTAGACTGGAGAAAAAAATATTTAATTCACTCAAAGGCTACCGGCAGCTACCAGCAACTTTTAAGGTGGAATGTTTTCTTGCTTGTTGCTCAATGCATGAGGTGAATCAATCAATTACACCTTAAAAAAAACCCAAAAAACCCAAATATCCAAATCCCAAAATTGAAAACCAAATACGTACCCAACGAACGACAATCCATATTGTCAAATATTCAGGTCCAGAACTATATATACTATACATATAATTTTGTTATTTAGACACAGAGCATGCCCACAGGGACACAGGAGCAATGTGCCCATGTGCCACAGTATTCCCACAGTATGCCCACAGTGTAATAAAGGTTTGGAGATTCTCCTTAAATTGACGTGACACACCTAGATCATTTCTCTTGTGAAAAGACATCACTCTGTCTCTGGTATAATTGAACTGCAACAACAAACTGTTGTGGTCGTAGAGCGATGTAATCCACTGCCGATAAAGTTTGTCACTGTTACCGGCGAAAACAATCTGGATTTTTAGCTAATGGGGAAACCAGATCCAGAATAGAACCGGCTGTAGCATTACCACTGGTGAGCTAATCTGTTAGCATGTTTATTGCCGCTGACCATTGGCTGTGTGAGCTATTGCCATATTGTTATCTATAAGTACACTGGCTGTGGGCTTGAGATGTTTCATGAGTTTTTATTAAAACATTTTACAATGGAAACATTGCAGTTGCAGTTAATTATTGAAGAATATTTGTCCAGATCAGACAGACTTTCTGAACAGAGCTGGTGGAAGTCTTTAGCTGTATTTGAGGCAAAAGTCAGTGAAAAGACAACTGTAATGCAGACATGTGAAAGTAATTCAAATGAGATTTTTAGTGTCTGATTAAGTAGAAGTTATGTTTACAAGAAAACTCATGCAGGTGTCACATTTTGCTTGCTAACTGATCTTGTTTTATAATCATAATTTTTACATCTGAAATATTTTCACAGTGACACTTGTCAAAAATAAATGGAGATGAAAAGAAGAAAGAAACGTGCAGGTAGATTAAGGATTATTGAGTTTTTCCCTTTGCTGTTGAGGGCTTCTCTTCACTGATTAACTTCTTACAAGCAAGGCTAAACGCACTTGTCACACGTGTTGCAAAACCTACCAGGACTGAAATCTTAGATTATAACTTTAATTGGCAGGAGCACTGGCACTGCGTCTGTCTATATAGAAGCACTGCTTCTCATACAGTTCAGTCTCTGATCTGTCTGGTGCGCACTGACAGAAACCACAGAATGCCCTCTGGTGTGTCACGCTCTACCCAGAATCATGTGTGGAGGGTGGGGTGAGGTGTGGTGATGGAGGAGAAGCAGGAGAGGACCCTTCAAGTCTCCAGTATTCCATTAGCCAGTCTGTGATGTACTGCTCTACCACATAGACCCCCCCACCCCACCCCACCACACACACACACAGATGGAAGACCAGTTTCCCCGTCTCCTAGCCGACACCCTCCCCCATCCCACTGCCTCTCCTCTTCATCCTCCTCCTCCTCCTTCACACACCTCACACCCTCCGTCAGTCACCATCCATCACACAAGACCTCCACAGATGGGCATTCGAATAACACACACACACACATACACACACACTTCGTACTCACTTCCACCGCCACAAACACACTCACAGGCATAGTCACCAATAACACACACATATACACAAAAGCTCTAGACTCTCTCTCACTCCTCCACTCACGGGTTTGGCCAGACATACATGCACTCACAAAAGCTCTCAGCTTAACACTCTCTCTCCTCCTCACTCATACACACACTCCACCCTACTTTCACACACACACACACACACACACACTCCACCCCACAAATTCTTTCATCTGTGGCTCTAAGCGGCTCAGAAACCAAAAACCTCCACAGCTGAGGGGAAACCCAATTAGGGCACAATTAGCGCCATCAGATCTACCTGAGAGACTGCGCCTCGCGCTTGTGCTGGCAAAACAAAGCGACATACGGGATCAGGTGGTAGCGGTGGTGGGGGTGTGTGGAGGAAAACCACCACTCGCTCGCTTCCCGCGGTCGGTCCTTAAAGGCTGCCGCTAATTTCCCTGCGTTTCTGATCAATGCAGAAAAAAAGCAGCACTAATGAGCCTCGCTCCTTTACAAGAAACACCAGTACAACACACTGGATCAGTCTAATTAAAGAAAAAAGGAGGAAGGGTCGAAACGGAAAACTGAAAACTTGTGTATGAAGGAAAAACATCAAGCACGTGGTTTCTTTCCATGCTAATCAACAAGTTAGTCGCCAAAGAACAAGGCACAAGGCATGAACGGGAATCAAAAGCATGGCTCACCTTTAAATTTCCAGCCATGCACTAGTTTAAAGGATGATTCCAATCAAAAAGATATTCCAATCAGGATCCAGCTCTTAATCTTGTGTATGTGACCCACCCAGCACTCTGTACATCACATATCCAGAGACTTGCAGCCAGGAGAAAAAAAATTCCTCCCTGAGAATCCAACTGCACCTTCTTAACCCTTTCGTCCTGGATGCTAACTCTTTTCTCCTGTCGCCTGAGGAAAGCCTCCTCCAGTGCCTGCGTGTGTGAGAGAGAGGAGGTGTAGTAGTAGTAGTAATAGTAGAATGAGGTGGGATGGATGGAGGGAGCAGGAGGGGAGGGGTGCTGGCGGCTCACACCATGAGGGGAGTCGTAATCTGCGCATCGGTGTGCTCTCAGCGAGGGAATCGAGCCACCAGAGAAGATGATAAAGAAGAAGAAAAGGAGGAGGAGGAGGAGGAGAGAAGCATGAAGGCAGGCAGTGGTGAATGAGTGGAGGATGCAAGCTCCCTCCCCTCACACTGCTGAGTCTCTCTCTCTCTCTCTCTCTCTCCTACACACACACACACACACACACACTCCTACCCCCCGCCCCGCTACAGATTGCATTGCACTGATGAAATTTTAATGGTTCTTTTAGGAAGAATAATGAACATGCTAGTCCCTGGAGTTGTGTGTATGTGTGTGTAAGGGGGG
>NTHP01000155.1:496328-532683 GCA_003416845.1 Oplegnathus fasciatus
GGGGGGGGGGGAGGATGGCTACACTACACACACCTACAGAGGCATGCAACAAACATGCATATAGTATGTGCATACACAGTATACAAGTGTGTTTTTCTCTCTATCTTCTTCTCTCTTTTACACACGTTCACCAGAGCATACTCCCACTCACACTCACACTCACAATCCTGCACAGATTCGCTTACACACTCCCCCTTTCTTCATTTCATCAGCACACCACATAGAGAAACACACACAGACATACACATGCCATGCAGGCTTACACTCAACATCAAACACTGCTACTGACAGACACACACACTCGCTCCCGTCGCACAGGGAAGATGGGGTGGGGGAGTAAACACAGAGATCCAACCCATCCTCAAAATGCTCTCTTGGTGCACACTCACATTCACACACACACACACACACACACAGAGACACAGGAGCGCACACAGGCACACATGAGCACACACCCCAATGAAGTGGAACAAAGAGCGCCGAGGCAGCATGTGGAGGCACCAGTAGGAAAACCATGATGGGAGGAGAGGAGTGAAGTGTGCCAGCAAACACACTGTCTTCAAAGTACCTTCAGTCTACTCCAGTATAGTCGAGTGTAGTAGAGTAGGGTAAAATAAATAGCAAAACCAATCACAGTCAAAAGAGAGAGAAAAAAAGATAATTGTATGTATGCATCATCAATTGCAACTAATCACACATACTTTAAATGACTTCTAATGCATTTTAAGTGGAAATTAAAGCAGCAAAAATTAAATTAAGCCAACATAAAAGGGAGTGCCAAATTCAACTCCTGCCAACTTCACTGTAGTTTCTTGACCATATAAATGTAAACAAGCAGCCATAAACTGGGATTTATTCACTTAAATAATTTTTAAAAAATCGTGGAGTTATGGATGAAAAACCTGAATTCTGTGTGTTCTGCTTTAACACTTTTTACAAATGTTACTGATACTACAAAGGTTACTGACATTTTTAACAATCTGCTGATTATTTGCTCTATTAATCAATTAATTGTTTACCCTATATATATATATACATATATATATATATATATATATATATATATATACACACACACACACACACACACANTGTCTATATGCTACTGTAGATTGGCAGATTAACAGTGAAGAGTGTGAAACCTATGAACAGAATAGTCATTCTTATACATTCTCTCATTGGGCTAACTTTTAGTCAACGAAATAATAGTGAAATTAAAACATTCCCATTTTTCTGGGGACCCCCTGGAACCCTCTCAAGGACCCCTGGGGGTCCCCAGACCCCAGTTTGAGAACCGCTGGTGTAGACTGCTCCTTGTCCTTCTCCTGGTAATCCTTAAATTGGCACTATCCACCCGTAATACTAGCGGTAGTTTTGGAGGGCGGCGCCTGTACTCATAGTGTACGTAGCTATGTAACTAACGTTCCCGCCTATTCATTTTGAAAGAGAAATGGTCAATTTCCATGAGGAAACTCCAACACTCGGTCGACCAATCGTGTAACTTCATCACTCACTCAGTCAGTGACAGAGATTCACGTTTGTAGGGATGGCCCTCTGCGGTCCAGCCAAAAAAATTAAGTTTACGGAAAATCTACTTAAATAAATAATAAATTGAATAAATTATACAATGATAAGATATAGACCTACATACATGTTTAATTATATGGTATGTGGTATCAAACGTTTAGGCTTATGCTACAAGTCTCAATCTAAATGACCTCAACAGAATGATAATAGCTACATAAATAATTAACAGTACAATTGCAAAAAATTTTGTTGACCAGAAATGTAGTATCTGAATCCGTATGCCTCTATCCTGATAGGAAATAACGTTTAAAATGTATTGGTTAATACATTTAAAGCAGCTGCAATTAATAAACATCATGAGATTGGACAGTTCTGGCATCAAGCCGATTATGTTTAAGTGCTTATATAGCGTACAGGCATACTTACCATTCAGAATATTATATATATATATATATATATATATATATATACACACACACACACACACACACACACAAACACACACAGTGTCAGAAAATAGTGAAAATGCAGCAAAAGTAGTAAATCCGTCTGGAGAAGCTGACACCAGAGACTGTTCTGAGTTTTTGCTTGAAAAATAATTCCATTAATTGATTAATCAATTTTTAAAATAGCTGCCGATTAATTTTCACGTCAAACGACTAATCAATTAACTGGCTAATTACGGTACAAGACTCATGTTAAGGGGGGCAACAAATCCCAATCTTGTACTTATTACAAATATATAACCTGATTAAAATAGCTTTCTGCTACTCTTGGTAAGATGCCTTAACTCGACTTTGCATACAACACCAACCAACTGAAATTTGTTCAAAATACAGAACGCTCGCTGTTTGAAAGCACCTCAAAAGTCCAACTCTCCCCCTCTCCACATCTCATAATTGGTACCAGAGTTGAGCTGGGAAGCAGAATGACTGGCACAGGTGACTGTCATGCACTAAGTTGAGCCTCTTAGGCTGCATAGACATCCCGCCTGGCAGACTGGTGATACCGTTCCAACTCAGGATTAAGTACCACCTGATATTTGCATAAAAAAGGGAAAATGTCCCTAAATCCTTCACCAGGGTCAAATTGGTGGATTTTCTATGCTGCTCATTTGTCATTGACTTATTAGCGCTGGCATACGTTGTGGTTTTTATATTAATAAATCAGTAATATATCTATAAGTGTGTTTAAGTATTATTAAACTCAAGACTTTTTTCTCATTAACATAAGTATTGAAAAAAACATACTTAAATATCATGTAATAAGAGTTTAATACTCAAACTCAGCTAATCTGCTTCTTCAGGACTGTGTGGGTGTGATTTCATCAGATTTGATTGACGGTAGCCTGATAGCATAAACACACAACCCATCAGATGTCAAATATTGCTATATTGTGTTTGGTGTGCGGAAGTATGTGACATCACTGGAGCCCCGCCCACCTCAAGCCAGGGAAAAGAGCACAAATACTGAAATCTATCAGGTGATATAAGCAAAACTGATATAACCTTGGAAGAAAATGTTGTGTTCATATAGAACCGCCTAATTTTTCAGTGAGAGTTTTCAGGGCTTTTAAAATCTAACCTCTATCCTAATGATCCAGCTTTCACTTTCTTCATATCTAAATATCAAACTAGCGGCCAGACTTATGACTGGAACGGAGGACTCTCTTGCCCTGAATTGAGGTTCCCAAGTGTCACTTTCTCTCAGGTGTTAGGAGTGACAGACTGGTGGAGCTGTCACAACCTGTGACTGAGTGTGACCTGAGAGGTGCAATTCAGGGCAAAAGCAGTCCTTAAATTCTCGATCAGGGTTTGCAGTGCATGCATAAAGGTTTGCAATCCCTCGTTTTTTATATGAATAAACTGGTAATACGTCCATCTGTGCGGTGTAGAGCTGGCAAAGTGGGGGCAACACTTTTTACACTATGTTTACATTTCCATGGATCATAATCAAGCATTAAGACAACAGTTTGACAGTCAGCTGGCTCACATGTTTTAGGTTTGCAGTGGCTCATTCTAATAAACAGCAGGTTTCCAAGCATCCTTGCACAAAAACTCTATCTTCACTATAGACCTCACCACAGATTCCATGCAATGTAATCCAATAAGTCTTGACTGTAACCACTTTTTTTAGATCTAGTTTTGAAAAACATCATCACACTGAGCCTGACTGATCAGAAATGTGAACAGAAAGCCTCTAGCATATAACAGCAATAAGAGTCAAGAGTCAGGTCACAGATTCAAGTCGAGCAAGGGAGATAGATACATGGGTGAAAGTGGAGTGAACCTACATCAAACCAGGATTCCTCTGGCTCCTTCACTGTTCCTCCACTGACCACACATCAGTATTCATCACAGCGGTGCTAAAAGATCCTGAAAAGAGAGGAGACAAAAAGGGATTTGTTACAATTTAACCTGGGTAGTAGCTCAAAAATACAAATGTGATCATCATCTCAGTTTAGTCACAGTCAAGCTTTTTCTTTGCACACATCTCTGCCCACTGTCTCTCATTCTGGATAAAATGAAACAACAGGGTGGCTACCAGGCGACAGTGGTTGAAATTCCTCATACATGGACAGCTTATACTGCAGATCCTGGAAGTGATTTGTTCCGACTGCTCCCTCTAGCAGCTCACAGCGGTCCCCCAAACAATCCCACCGGAATTGTAGCAAAGTGTGACCGAAAGTTTACCCGATGCAGCAGGACATTAAAGCAACTTTGAGCACAAAAACAGCCTTCTGGAAAGTTTTGCCTGTCTGAAAAAACCCCAATAAACTCTGAGTCAACTCTCTTTGGCTGTGGAAATTGTTCTCATCCCTCATATTCCCCACCAAGGTGCAGCATCCTACCTCTGCACCGTTCCTGAAAATCAATTACCTGTGAGGATTATAAACCTCTATCCCCGCAAAACAGTGGTGAAAAAGGAGAATCATAATTTAAATCTCCAGTTCTAAGGCCACTTTCATTCCCCTCCAACACAGCAATTCCCAAGAGGCCGAGGCCAAGTTTACACACAGTGTCAGGGAGACGAACTGTTCAGAATGTGCCTCTTGGTCTCACAGACACGCAGAGCCACTTTAAAGTTTTTTCACAGAAACAACACCACACTCGAGAATCTGGGAGAAAACAAGCCAGTCGAGTCTTTAAGGAGCCGGTTTGAGGTCTGTCAATAATGATGGGAATACCAGGGAGAGAAGGCTTGAAAGGCACTTAAGAGCCAAGCAGGGGTTTGATGGCAACAGGCGTGATGTGCGACATGCGAGTCGTCCTCTATCCTGGGATACAAAAACAACAGCTTACAAGGTTAAAGCTGTCTAGAGACTAGAAATGCCTCGCTGGAAGGAGTTTCATGCAAAGATTTACGATATTTGAAAAAGAAACGACACCTACTGTTACTGAAAATGTTATACAGCTCAATATTAAAATCAACATGATGCATTAAGGGTTGTGGGCAAGTTAGGCAGAGGTTTGATGGGAAGATTCATGATATACTGTCTGACATGCAAGCGCTAGTGTTCCTCCTGGGATGCAAACACAAAAACAGCTTAAAATTGTGAAGACTGTCTGGTGAGAAAAAACGTGTCACATTCGGGTAATATACTGATAGTAAACAACAGGTGATACTCTCCTCGGTGGATGCTCTGCTCAGATGTCAAAAGCTACTGAATTCATGAGATATGTTGTCACAAAATCAAACAAAGAAGACAGTGAAATGTGTGAAAATTATCATGCAAATTGGGTAATTTCTTGCATTAAACAAGCTGCTGTTTGGCAATTATTCTCATTGATAAATTACGTCTCTCAAAAATGTCGTTTTCAGAGCATACCAAAATGAATAGCAGTATGGAAGGTAGTCAATACATCTAAAAGCTAATGGTATGCTTTAGAATGGTTGGCTATAATGTAAAGTAAGTTATTGTTAATGAGCTCTAAAATGCAAAACCACAGGTGTGGTTCTTCAAAAAAGTACTAATGCAAACGCTACTGGCAATCCCTCACACCAGAAATCATCCCTGACGGACGCTGTTTGATTGGTGAGTAAAGAGCCAAATCCAATTAACACGTTTTTGCTTGAAGTGACCTTTTCCTTCATTATCGTCACTGGCCGTCCCCTGGCTACCTGGTTTAGTGGCCGTGATGGAGGATATTTGAGGAGACGCCAAATTGAAATCGGTTACGGGTGAGCTGAGGTGTGTGTTCAAAGATAAGGGTTTCAATAGCTAAGAGAAATATGTGGGGTCCTTCCTGCAGGGCGATTAATGACATTAGCGGCAGAGCACTTGGTCGGGCTCTCCCTCTCCATGCCCAGGTGCAGTTTGGTTTAACACTACCACGTTTATGAGGGATCGTAATGGGTGGGCGCAGCTCAAAACAAACGGGAGGCCAATTAAATGTAAGGGCTTCCTGGGCAAGCCGCCAATAACAGGGCCAACAACTCGTTTTATACACAGCTCTCGGAGGAGGAACACTGGATATCATTTCCTGAATGTAAACAAGGCAAATTTCTTGTTTTAGTTGAAAAGATTTTTATTTATTTGCAATTGGGGTGGGCAATGTGGACACAATATTTAGCGATATTGATCGATTATTTTGCGGTATTGATATGTATCTAGTAAATTTACTGAAAGAAAATATTTATAAAATCTTTGTGGATAAAGGAATGACTGTTAGTGGCTAATAAAGTCAATTAAATACTGTGATATGATATATAAATCCAATATTGCCATAAAGCAATCCTGCTCATTGATCTGCAGCATTACCAGCAGCCTAATACACTTAAATAGGTTATAGGGATAGCCAGCACGGTATGGTGAAATCTATGACGGCTGACAAACTTGATCATCTCACGGTATACAGTGATATATTGTTGAATTTTAATTTGCAAATTGATTTTTAAAAAAAAGTCAAAAATCACATGTTGAAGTGAAAGAATCACCAAAGTTATTACAAGTAATCCTCTGGGGACCACGCCAGCGCCAAATGGCAAACGAGCTCATGAAAAAAATGTAATATCTAGCAGCTAAAGTTCTCGATATTTTTCTCAAAAGTTGGTGGAGACCAAACCAAAGCCAAAATGAGAGTCAATATTCCGCTTTGTCATTAGGTGGACAAAAATACAACTCCAGCTAAAAATAACATTGCTAATGTTGTTACATGTTCACTGGATGTATAAAGAGCCAATTGTTTGCTAACCTGTTAACCATAACAACTGTATAAAGCAAGCAGGGCTGTGGGCAGCTTGTTTTCGAGTTCTTCTTCTCTCAAATAGACAAAAAATGATTAATACAGATTCATTTTAGTGCAAGTACAAAGGCTGTTTACCCAATTAAAACTGTGAGAAAAACGACAGAAAACTCCTGAGCAAGTAGTAAGCTGTAGGGGCTGTTCGAGTTTAACAAAGTATCAAAAGGAAGAAAGAAACAAATTCCAACTGATTTAATGGACTTTACCTCAAAACAGTTTAAAAACTGTTAAAAACCAACCTGACAAGCAAAGCCACCAATTATTACAATAATGAAATCTTAACACCACCAGAACAAAAATGTGAAAATGGCTTGATAATTTACTTGATATACTGTACATTTCCCTATGAGTCTTTATCCAGGTGGAGATGTGTTACATTAGCGGAGCCAAGATGCCGCATATGGCTATGGCATAAAACAGGTTGGAGCATAACTTCGGGCAATTTAATGCAGCATTCTAGATAAACAGAGTACAGTATACTGCCTGGAAAATGACAGGCACTGGCATTTTCACAGCCTTCCATTAACACTCATCAGGGCGGAAAAGCTGCAGAGGATAGATTTCATCCTCCAACAATCGCCAGGTTAACGTCGGTGTTAGATTTCACAGATGAAACAGGTGCCATGCAAACGTGAACGCGTGTGCCAGTGTGTGTGTCATTTAGTATTCAAAACACGATGCACACAACCCGAGCTTGTCACAGGGATCTCTCTGGAGTATGGGAGGACTGAAACTAGAGCAACTTGAGAAATGACAACAGAATCCTTTGAAATGAGGCTTTTATCCATTCAATCTGACATGAAATTACAACCATGATTTCATTCATAACACGGTTTTCTTCTTTTCAGGAAGACATGCACGTTGTTTATTCATTTACGTTCCAAGTGCTTGATGCTCAACAATACTCGGTACACAACAAGCACCCTCTGAGGTTGCTCTTTCTTCATCAGCTTCATAGTGACAGTACGGAATGGCCTCTTGGGAGTTACTGCTGGAGAACAAGGGGCCGCAGAGAATGTCATCACCTGTTGGTGTCGTCCATTCATCCTTTTTGAATGAGAACATGGCTGGGACATGACTAATCTATGGTGTTAATTAACCACCATTAATATGCTTCACCCAGGCCCCAGCTGTTTCTGGGCAAGCATGACCATCCAGGAAGGCTCTCGTGGGGGACGTGGAGCTGAGAGTGAAAGCTTGTCTCAAAGTCCTGGCTGACATTTGTTTGTTAGTGTATCAGGTGTACGTATTTCTTTCACTCTTAACTGTCCAGAACAAAAATGTCTCTAATATGCAAATGTTCAAATTAATTTTCCATACTGTTATATGACTTCCCAGACCTGTGCAGGATTCACCACAGCTCTGCTGCCATAATGAAGACAGGCTGCAGACAGGCGGAATGGCGCGATAACCAAGCGCATTAATAACCACATCATGTAGAGATGGCTTGCATGATGAAGGCCAGCCACCCTGATAATTGGCAGGCATGAACAGCAAGCTAGGAGAGAGAGATTGACGACTGAGCTCAAACCTCCCAACACCCCCACCCAACCCCTCGCCTTCCATCACCCCTCCCCTCCTCCCTGTTGTATTGTTACATCTCATTTTCTCCCGATCCATCTTGGTGACATTGGTGAGCATACGCTCAGGTCGAGGTCAGGGGCGCGCGATAGAATTAGCGTCTTGAGGGCGATGGATTAGTCCTCTTACCGTCAACAGTGTGGGGGCGGAGGGTTGGTTAGCAGGTTACTGATTCACATAAAGGGGTCTTATCAAATTAATCAAGAATGTTGATTTTGTTCTACATATACCATTAATTTGTAGCCACTCAGCTTGGCTTTAGGAATGGCAATGTCTGTCTGTGGGTCGGTCCACCACTTTGGTCCATACAGAAGTAGCTCAACAACCACTGGATGGATTGCCATGAAATTTTGTACAGATGTTCATAACCCCAAGACAATAAAGCCTACTGATTTTGGTGATCCTCTAGCGTTTCATCAAGCGCCACCAGCAGGTCAGTTTTTTACTTATCCAGGAAAATAATCTACTAGATGAATGGCACAAAATTTGGTGTACACATTCATGGATGCCAGATGTTGTATCCTAATGACTCTGGTGATCCCTGACTTTTCTTCTATGCAGGCCACTATGCAGCATCTGAACAGGGTCGACATCTCTCAAGGGGATCATCTCATTTGAATTTTAAGTGATGGAGTCGTCAGCTAATCAGGGTTGAGTTTAGTGCTAGATCCTGTTAGAGCCACAGTATATTTGAAAATTAAACCACCAAAACTGCATAATACAAGGCCCTTAATGCACATTTACACCTGTGCCTGGCAGCTAAGTGACTGCTCAGAGGATTTCCACTGGCTGTTTGCGGATGCAGCGTGAGCTGGAGCTGCTAGGCGACGGTGCTGGCATGGTTTCTTTCATATGACTCTGTGTTGAAGATACAATGAGCAATATAAAATACATTAAACGGGCTTAAATTTTAGCCAACACTATCCGGATTTACTGTACAAGACTCAAAACCATTGTGTGCTGACAATATGGGCAATGATAGGATTAAAGAATAAAGAATGAGGATAAAGAAGGAAAAGAAGAATGCAAAGGGATTAACAGGCACTGTCCAATGAGGTAAAAGAGGTGATTTGTCTTCTCTTATTCTCTACCAACCCAACAGCATAACAGAGGAAAATGTGAGATGGGGGGATGTGATTCGTAGGGGAAGGGGGATGTTTAGCAACAGTGAGGACCACTAGAATGCATTAAATGGTTGAATGGCCGGTCTGCTACAGGAAGACTAATTCCCAGTGAGACCTGCATCCCATACCTTCCCTCTCCAAAGGCGTGATACCACCATTATGCATGGAGACTATTGGCAAGTGTCCCTGTGCATAAATGCATACACATGAGGTAAATTGGCTCCCTTGGTGAGCAATTGTTCAGTGGAACGCAAGGTTAACATGATGCGAAAGTGAGGCAGTGGAAATCATATTATTTGTGCTAATTCCATCAATGCCTGTGTAAAACATTAGCAAAGAGATTAAATTATGAGCCAGATTATGCACTCCCTTTAGTTAATGAAGAGGAAAATGGAAAACTGCCTGTGCGTTAAAGAGATCATTTTTACAGTTAACTGGTAATGAAAGCTGGGTTACATACCAGAGATCCTTCGCTAAATGCATCAGGACGCAACGGGGGGGAAAACACAACAAGCAATTCCCTTTAAAACCAAATTAATCCATGTATCTGAAAGCCTGCCTTTAATGACAGGGCGGAATGAAACTGCTAGTTAATTAGCCTGTCGTTGGAACATGGAATAAAGTCAGAAAAGACAAAATGTTGACAAAAAACTAATTACTCACGACCTATCATAGACGTAATACAGAGGGGCCATTTCCAGTTCTCCCCTGGAGTCACAGAGAAACAACAATAACTAAGACGAGCTAATAAAAGCTACATCAAGAGGATTAGCGAATATGAATAATTTAAGACACAGCTTAAATACCTTCTAGAGGAGGGGTCTTATTGGCCTCTCTCTGAGCCATTCAGGCTTATGTGGCTCTCCTGCAAAACAAACAGCACGATTACACCTTAATTCCCTTCTGTGTATTTGCAAAGTCACCGTGATTCAAAAGCTTCCAGGGACTGATTTTGACCTCTGGCCTCAAGTTACACCTGTAGATATTCAATTAAACTCTATTTAGGCACGCCTTAAAATGTTTCTGGGTCTAACTGCTGACATTCCTTCTAGACTATTTTATTGGAAGCTTGTGATTTACTTACTAGCTTGTAATAAAACAATTTAAAATCAATATGAATGTCTTAGCTGAGCACTGAGGTTGCCGTAATTGCAAAATGAGCTTCTTCAAAGCAATCAATCACCCTGCTGGAGGCTTGTTTTGCTACAATGACCAGCTCACAGAATCCCTTTGTTATCACAAATACAATTAGAACTTACAGTGGCAGCTACTGACGCAATCCTCCCTTCAGTATTTAACCCATCCATACACTAATACTACTACAGGCAAGTCTTTCTTCAATATTGCACCAGAAGCACAAAATTGTGTTATCCAGTACATGTGTATTTGCCTGCGCAGCTTGCCTCAAAGCAACAGCGAGCATTAACTGCCAAGTCACATCAATTGCATTATTCTGACATACACCTCACATGGATCCATTTCAATTTAGGCCCCAAGGCCCTTTGACATCCTTTATCATCAACACAGAGAGCCACTTGTCTTGTGGAGCATTACCACATTGGCTGTCACTCAAGACACAACAGCCAATCAATACAAGACAGCCAGGCTGTGTGGACGCTGTATGATATGTTTCATGACAGCCAGCCTGGGTGGGAGAAAATTGGATGGAGGCTCTTGGGCAAGAGAGGCCAGTTTGGTGTGTTTGAACCCAGAAATTCATTCAAAGATGAAAAGTGTTTTTTCAAAAGGGCGGAGTGGACACTGTCAGGAAATTGTTTCATTTTTAGCCATGCTAGAGTCATGGCTTTAGGGGTGGCGTTGTTAGTGTGTCGGGCTACCACTTCAGTCCAGACTGATATATGTTAACAACTATTTGATGGATTGCCATGAAATTTTGTACAGTTATTTACGGTACCCAGAGGATGAATCCTAATGACTTTGGTGATCCTCTGACTTTTCATCTAGTGCCATCAGCAGGTCAAAGTTTGTCCAGTACTTTGGTTTATGGCCAAATACTTGCAATGATATTCCCATCAGCCTCAGCTGTACTTTGTGTTTAGCTCTAATTAGCAAATGTTAGCATGCTAACACGAAGATGGTGACCATGGTAAACATTACCTGCTGAACATCAGGATGCTAACATTGTCATTGTGAGCATATTAGCATGCTGTTTTTAGCATTTATGATAGTGGCTCTATACAGCCAAACAGAGCCACTATCGTAGCTCAAGAATCTGCTCTACTTAGGGTGCAATTTATTTTTTTCAATATAAAAATGGATGAGTGGCTTTCATGGAACAACATCCTTCAATTATCAATTCAGAATGCCAAAAGGCTGACACTGCTGACATGAGACAAGACAGATTCTGATGTTTTCCATGTGGCTTCACCCCTTATAATAAAGCAGCAAGAGCTGGAGCCTGACCTACCAGAGAGAGATCAATATTCCAAAGCAAAACATCTTTGGCTCCCATGGGAGACCCTGGTCAATGAGCCAAAAATATCTGTAGGTGAAACTAAATATGCAGCTGTTGTATGTTGCATTACACCTCATCAAAGGCTGCTTAATATCATGAAACTGTAATCTGACAGAACGAACAACAGCTTGTGATAGACATTAGTGGGGACTGTAGACAATGACCACAAGAAAACAGCACTTGGTGACAGAAAAAGGGGACTTTAATGCTTGTGGTAAAAAAAAAAAAAAAAGGCAACTTACAGCATGGCAGTAAATTAAATCAGGTTGCCGCTACAAAACGGGTAATGCCAGACGTGTATCTCAGCATTACATGGAACGGCACCTAATGTGTGTCAGTCTGCCTGTCACGCAAAAATGAACAGCCCAGGGGTTTCTTGGTGCAAATTAAATTCCAACGATGGGTGAATTCACGTTTTTAAAAAAGCAATCTAATTAAATTGCCATGCACGGTCATGTATCTTAAATTACATGCCAACACCATGCAAATGTAGCAAAACTAACACCAGATGCAGACTTCAAGCACATGGCTGCTGGGGTGTTTGACAGAGACGCCACATGAACATGTTTATGTGGGATGAGATTAAAGCAAAAATCCACAAAAGTAATTTCATTTTCACGGCTTTACCTTTGATTGAAAGTAGTTTATCATTTTATGTGTATTGTATTGTAAACCCCAACCTTCCCTGCCCAGATGATACAACGCAAAATCTAATTTCTCTGGCAATTTCCGCATCCAATGTTATGGTTCCTTTCAACACAAAGCAAGAGATCAAATTCCCCTTAACCTCGGGAAGAGAGGAGAAGGAGGGGGACGGAGGAGGGGGGAGAAGAGGAGCGTTTCAAGAATTTAACCAATGACATTCAGAAGCTGTGAACTTGTTGATGTGCTGGATCAGGCCTGATATTGAATTGAATTATGAGAGGCCACCCCGTGCACACAGCTTTGATGTCGGGGGAGGCGGGTCGGTGACGAGGTGAAGGTGAGGAGGGGCGAAGAAGGGGGGGAGAACTATTATGTTCAGGTTGGCGGGGGAGAATGAGCGTTCCCATCAGATGCAGCCGCTGAGTCTTTTAAATCTGACTCACAGAGGAGATGGAAAGAGACAACAGAGGCGTGTGGACAGGGAGGGAGTGAGACACGGACAGGAGGACAGGGTACAGTCTGGAAAAGCAAAAGGCATAGGACACAGCACTCACGCTAGTAGTTTGTTTTTTATTTGCTCGGAGCCATCGTGGAGACTCCACATTTTGTATCTGGTTCACTAAGATTAAACCTGTAGTACAAGCAAACCAGGAACTGTAAAACATGTCCCTCTTGGTGTCATTTCCAATATGCGTTTGTGATTAATATCACACTTATAACAAACTGCCCTCTTAAAAGAAGAATGTGACTCACATTTCCAACCCACTTTGCTGCACCAAGTTACAGCAAAGGAAAAAGCACTCCAGAGTTTGATAACCTGCTCCAAACATATCAAGTGTGTACTCTACACTTAAAATTAGTATCGCATTTGAAGAACTTCTGTACATTCCTACCAAGCCAAAACACCAGTGGACACTACTACTATGCTGACAAACTAAAGTCACCATCCATAGGCCACAAATATAACACATTCAAAGTAAAAAAATCTCAAGAGTTACAAAAAACTGCTCCAAATATTCTTGACAGTTCAACAGTGGCAAAGTTAGAGATTCCCTATCCTTTGGCAAAAATGCACTATGGCCAGGTTCTATTCTATAGGGACATGTAAGTTACAAATACTGTACCTATGTACACACAGTACTCTAAAGCAGTGGTATCCAACCTTTTTGGCCTGTGTGAAATGACTCCTTATCTCCTCATCTAACGCACAGCAAGAAACTGGTTTTATATTACTGTATTACAATTTTAACACAGTTCTTTTAAATATCTGACTGTACTTGCTACATGAAATGAACAGGGACCCTCTACCTGGCAATCACATCTGCATAATTACTGATAAGACTATATCAGTCACCCCTGGTTTTCATTAAGTTGGCTTAATGTGCCAAAAATATCAAGACAAATTTTGTGAATATTGTCAGTGGTGACATGAAAAAGTAATTCAGTGCACCCTTTCCATCTGCTCTGAGACTGTAACATCCAGCTCTCTTCTTGTGAGGTGTACGAGGCTGCAGCTCACCTGTGAACCAGCTGTGTCAGGGCCATTAGACGAGTGAGAGAGAAAAAGGAATAGAGTCACAAGGTGTGAATTAATAGGGTCCAGTCTGAGACAGAGGTGTGATGCCTGGCGCAGTGCGCGCTCAGTGCCAGGGTTCACTTGTAAAACCAGCCAGCCTCCCAGGGCATCATTACAAGCTCCTACACACCTGCCGCAGAGGGAACACCAGCTATGGTAAGGTGTGTGTGTGTGTGTGTGTGTGTGTGTGTATCAGTACAGAGGTGATTTTACATTGGGTGATTTAACAATGTGTACTTCAGGAATTTCATGACTTCTCTTCCAGTTTTGATTAAATCGTTTCAAGAATGACTTTAAATAAACAAATAATTGAAGAAAACTGCTGTTTCCGAGGGGTATCGAGTTATTTCTTTGCCGCACCTCACAAGTTTGGTTACTGAAAAGAACTTCAAAGCGAACACAGATCTCCCCAGGCGCTGCAACTGAATGAATTAAGTGACAACAAAAACAAGCAGCCGCTCTGAGATGAGCAACTCCTGACACTCAACAGGCGAAACATGAATGAGCTGCTTTAAGACCAACAACTATATCACATATTATGACTGGAAGCCCTTCATTCTGTAATAAAGCTAAGTTAATGCTACACCGGGCGGCAGATTGCCTCTTTGTAGTCACAACTCTTCTCCTTTTGTATTACCTCAAAAATAACACACAATCCTTTCCAAAGCTCTGCTGAGGCATTAAGTTCATTACAAGCTTGTATCACAGAAGTTCACTGCTTGGATTCCTGAAAGCTTTCATGTCTGCAGTGTCCGGTGTGTTGAGCAATGGACATAACATTTGAGCTTTTTGCCAAACAGCAACATGCTACAAGCATTCAGTGCTTTACTTTAAGTATTATTAGTTTGACATTTTCAGAAATGCACTTATTTGCTTTTTTTCCCCACTCGTTCGATACCACTCCCAAGTCTGTGCGCTAAATATAAAGATGGGGGGCTTTGAGACTGGAAGAGAGAGCAGAAGAAAGAGAATGCAACAGCGGGCCAATCAAAGGAGATCTGTTGAGCCAGACAAAGCAAATTAAAAAAAGATGCTTGCTCACTTGCCACAGTTCTCTAGCAAACTTTCTGCCACCCCAAGAATTTATCTGCATTTTGGATAGTAGCTGGTCTTCACTTTTTAATCCTGGATTACACACCCAAATCACTGCATTAGCTGCTGTGCTGTGCATTCATCCTGCAAATAGGGCATCCAAATAACCATTTGTTATCATGCCGTTTCTTTTTAACTTTCAGCAGCTGACACAAGGGGTGCATTTTGACTGTTTCTGAATAATTTCTCTTGTGGATTTAGCAAATATTAATCAGTAAATATAGCTGCATCTGAATATTCAATCCAAAGCGGGGAGTTAAAGCCTGGGAATCTGCATTAACACACTTTCAGATGTAACATTTTCTTCGAACACACAGCTCATTGTCACTTCACACATGCGCCGACACATCCACCATATGTCAATGCCTTGAAGTGACTCACACATGTAACACTAACTCATTTCCTTTCACCTGTGTATGACGTTCACAGCCCCTTATAGATTTTACAGTTTAAGCAGCCTGTCAGGTGCATGTTGTCGTGTTAACTGCTCTACCAGCAGAACTGAGGCCGTTTCTCACCACACTCTAAATCTCTAGACAAACCCAGCAACACGCACACTGCATGCTAAAAACCCTTTTCAATATTCATGGTGAGTTGGTTTTCCAATGCCAGCGTAGTCAGACTCCCCGCTGAGTTTCGTGGGGTGGAGCTGGGATTCACAGCACCAGTAACTGAGGAGGGGGGGGGTCGCGTGCACATGAGTGATCCCGATGACGGCATGTTTAAAAATAGTGGCATGCCGTCATGCGGAGCAGGTCTCGGGAGGATCAGAGGGGGTGAATCGAGCAGTGTGTGGCATCCTCTTCGCTCTCTCTCTCATGTTGTGGATCAAGGTGCCAGTACTCCCAGTAAAGAATGAGATCACTCTGACTGGAGGGGGGCTGTCAAAGCTCCTCACCGTCTGTCATATTTTCACTACTTTGGTGGTCCGTCTGAACTGCGACTGCAGGCTGCTGAAGTGAATTCATGTTGGAGTTTTGTGTTTCTGACCAGTGATTCTGAAGTACAGTGGTTTATATGAGGAGAGAATATTATATTTCGTTTGTGAAAGTACAAATAATCAGCAAAAAACATGACACGCTAAGTTCATTTTTGAGCTCTGGGAAAACGGCAGCACTGTTAAAATGAAGTCTGACGGAACAAGAAACCAGTGACGAAAAGCAACTTTACTCAAGTTCTGTACTTAAGTAAAATTTTGAGGTACTTGTACTTTACTTGAGTATTCCCACGTACTTCATACTCCTACTCCACTATATTGTACTTTTTACTCCACTATAGTTCCTAGCTTTACTCTGCTATCACTAACGTTACTAGTTAGGATTTTGCATTTGGTTTATTAAAGTTGGTTTATAATGTTCAGTACCATTGAACCAGGACTAAAAATAAAAGTTATTAACAAGTAATATCCTACCCCGGTTTCTTTAAGTTTAAACCCCAAATCCTGCCAAGTTAAGATAGTTTGACAGCGAGGTTAGTAAAAGTAAATCTCTGTTTGCCAAAATTTAACTTGTATTGAGTTCATCATGATCAAGTTACAGTAATGAATATCTGAACATGAGCATTAAACCAGATTTGTTTGGCCCCTAGTGGATGTCAACATTAGTCTACAGGACACCGTCCTCCCAAGGAGAACGACAGCATCAGTTGCTTCCAGCAAGAGCCTCAAAACGATATATGTTTACACTGAAGTGACAAAGCCCGCTAGTGGCCGCAGTAGTTATGATGGGGGCGAAGGGGGAAGTGAGGTGAAGGTATTATAGATTGAAGTCCACAGGGGGAGGAGGTCAGGGTGGATGGATGGATGAACAAAACATCAGACCTTAACACGGGGGAGACCAATGTGTGTTTTGCATTTCCAACTGACAGTCAACATTGGTTCTTTTAAAGCATGACAACGACTGACCTAACCTTAACCATGTATTTATTATTGTAACCATGATGACGAAGGTCCCCTGACCATAACAAAGCAGTCATTTCAACCCAAACCACGATTTTCCCCTAACCTTAACAAAGTATTTATATTAACCCAAACCACAATCTTTCCTTGAGCCTAACCAGAGCGTTGCCACATCATATAACAAATTTATGTTTCAACAGCAATGTCTAGCGGCTTTGCTGACACGGGCGTCAGATCAGGAAAACGTGTTGTTCTAGAGGACATTCATGGTTGCTTCATGCATTTGATTGGGATTACATTCTTGAGGCCTCAGCATGCTTCAAACAGAGTTGTTGTTGGATCACCCAGCAGCGTTTGAAACCCTCTTTCTAATGGCAGAACTGGTACGGACTTTATGCAGCAATTGGCCAGGTGGGCAAAGGTGTAAAAGTAGGCAGGGTTTCATTTCAGGCGGCTATGAGTATGGCCATTCAGAACAGGTATAAACACTTGTGGATTGTGGATGATGCATTGTACCACCTAGTTTGTTTGAACTATACTGAACCCTTCACTCCTAAACTGCACTGCAGTCCCCTTGGAAGAGGACAGCAACTAACATTTTTCAGGCATCTCTTTGCTCTCCCTCTGTGCCGCACAACAGATTTCAACAAAGCTAATAATCTGCTCCGAACATGCTTGCTGTGATCATGCCATTACTGAACAAACTAACCTGCCATTTAAATTAGGAAAAATAAAATCCAACAACACCCTGCGTTAGTCGAGCTCTGATGACAACACTAATATCATGCCAGGAAACTGCAGGCCACAGTGGCTGCTGGATCCAAGTATTTATGGATCATCTCCTGCCGTCACTCGCCAAATAAAGAAACAAACCTGCCAGCTCTGTTAAACACTAACAGAATCTACAATTAGCATTTAGATGAGAACACAGAATCATCAAGTCTTGAAACAAATTCACATGACTCTGAGTACAATACAGCACGATGTGTTGATGTTAAGATGAAGACAGCTGAAATAAGATGCTTTGTTAAATGTCTGGCTTCAGTTTTTGGACAGAAAAGAACAAAAGACTGAATCTATCTGTCTGAATCGCAGATGTACAAAAGCCTTGCAGACTCTCACTGACTGGAAATACGGTAATCAATATTGCATGTCTCATTCCAAAATGGCATTCGCCGTTTCAAAAAATGTGACTATTCAAAGAGAACATGATTGCTGGCTTTAATATCATTCATGTTATCAGGTATCATAAACCCTCTCCTCAGAAAATATTAAAACTTCAGAGGGTGCTATCATCTGTGTTTTTCTTTAAATATTCAGCTAACGGAAGATCTTTCTCCAAAATGGATACATTACATTTTGGCAAGAAAGCCTTCATTTGTCAATACTTTTCTGGAAATCCATGTGCAACAGAGCGTGGAATTGAGAACAGTGCCAGTGGGAGCGGGCGGCCAGCGCTGACCAGAAATGTAAATTGGCGGTATGAAAGCGCGGGCCAGGAGCCTTGTCAGCTGCACTCCTGCAAACAGTAATAACTCTCTACAATCACACCATAATGATATGCTTGGGGTCCTGTTAACTCTGCATGTAATAATGGTCTCGCTTTTCTGTGTCTGTTAACAGAAAGGATGGTCGCAGCCGTACTGAAGAGCACTGGTGCGTGGCGGGGGCCTACGTTGGCGACAGGGGTCACGCTGGATCGTTATCCTCTCCATTAACATCCCAATTACACACCCTCACTCACATTAAGAGCAGGCAGATATGTCCTGTGACCTTTGTCTGAGGCATTGCTCTAACCGCTGTCCGGCCCCTCCTCTGTAATTCAGAACCACAACCTTGAACCCCAACACTCTTACTCTCACACCGCTGACCACTTTCCACCCCTCCTCCATCTCTCGCGCTCCCCCAACCCCTCGCTGCCTCCATGATCCTAACAGTGGAGGAAGTCTCAATTACTGTCACAACATCACATAGGGGGAATAGTGAAAGGAACAGGCAATAGGAGTGGTCAGATTATTAAAGGGGAACCCCACCAATTTTTACACTTCTACATATGTGAAAAAAGTTACTGGCTTCAGAGGGAGCTGTGTGAAGTCTGATCAATTATAGAATTGTAGAATTATAGAAATTATAACGTATATCTGAGAGCTTACCAGACCTCTGTAGCCCGCTCCTTATCTCAGCTTGAGGCTAGCGGCTGGAGGCTACATTAGGTGCTACTAGCCTAACGCACCTGAATCTTGAGTCGAGTTGCATTGTGGGCAATGTAGGCGCCAAGTTTTGACGAGGAGGAAGAAGAATGCATCGAATAAAAAAAGATTATATCTCTGGTTCTGCTAGATCGATTTCGACAATATCATAGGAATGCAATGCTAAGTCAGCGGAGTACTCTTTTAAGGTCTAAACATCTCTCGGCTGCATTACTTACTTGAAAGAGAACACAAAGACAAACATCAGACTCATTAGCCCATCTGTGCATGGCAAACACCCATTAAATTTGGGTTCAGCTTGGACCTACGATGGCTGAATGCACACACAGTTTTTCCACACAAAAATGGATTATAACTGACATGTATTCACTTGTGCCATCAGCTCAAAGTACGTATTAGATAACATGCCTAAGGTGGAGGTTTGTCTCTGATTGCTTATGTTCCAGCCCTGTTGTACTGTTGTAGCAATGTAAGCACATCCCCAAATTTCAGTAATTACCTTGGTGATAACCAATAAAAATGATGGTCAAAATTATAAAAATAAAAAAAAACAGGTTGTTGAAAAAAAATCCTTTGAAGAGAAAACATGCAGAGGTCAAATGAATCGCTCCACCTTAGCCTGATGCATACACATTCCAACTCCTGAGGTGGCACTAGTCTACAGTTTAGACAAGCTGCTTTGTGACATAAACATTACTGGAAAATCTGGGCAGGGGAAGTGAATAATAAACTACTTGCTGCCTTAATTACTGTTGTCAAGGTGCCCCTGTACACAGCACTTAACCCCCAATTGCTCTAGTGAGCTGCTCAGTGGCCAAATAGTAAAAAAAAACTGAGCAGGTCCCAGGTGTAAATGGGTGCAAATGTGAATACAAAACAGGGAGAATGCAGAGAAAGAGCATGTGCGCTCTGTCAACGTTCTCTGAATAAATAAAGATTAATGTAAACAATCTTTCCATTTCACTGCCCTTCAAGCATCCCTGCCTACCTCCACTCATCTTCCTTTCTGACACTCTTTTTCCTCTTTGCCCCCCTCTCCATCAGAAAGCTGCTTTACATGTATGAGGTGCACACAGTAGAGCCGTGATGAAAGAGGCAGAAATATATAGCGGAGGGACATGAGCCTTGAGCACACCTATGGTACTACCGGATCATTCCCATAATTCAACACCACACCCCATTCCCCAGCAGCCCCCCCAACCCCACCCCGTGCTCTGCAACATGGTGCTTCAGCCATAATGCGGTGACAATAGAGGGAGATGGTTTATTTCATGTGCCATTTCCAACGGCACAGCAGTAATGAGGAACAACATTAACATTTTGCTGACATGTGTTTCTTCCCCCTCCCTCGTTGGGCATTAGTTTCCAGTTTGCAGCGTGGTGCTGTTGGTGTGCTGTATTTCACTGTACTATAAGTCAAGCATTACACACCCAATGCAATTGACTTTCTAATGGCAGGGGAATGTCCTGCAATAATAGTAATAATTTGGAAAGAAAATCCTGATAAGTATAATTCATGATAATATTTCCATTTGGGACTGCAACTATTTGTTTTAAATTGATCAATTATCATTTAAAAAATTTACAATTTCCAAGAGCCCAAGGCGATGTCTTCAAAATGCTTGTTTTGTCAGACAAACAATCCCAAACCCAGTGATATGGCATTTCCAATGATATTAAACAGACAAAAAAGCAAGTCTTTACATTTGAGAAGCTGGAACCAGGTAGTCATTGGCATTTTTCATTGATAAATGACTAAAACAATTAATCAGTTATCAAAATGGTCACTTATTACTTTACTTCATCAGTTAAAGTTACTGATTTTACACCAGATCAGTTTTCCTGTCATGGGGAGTTCTAGTCAGCCTGTGATAACACTTGTATAATGTCTTCTGTTGAAAAGTATGTAAAGTCCATCAGGGTTAAAGGCACTCAGTGGAGTTTTTTCTTTTTTTCTTACATTCAGTGTTTCCCACCAGAACCTATTGTGTGTATGGGTGAGGCCTGATAAACATGTTTTCCTTTTTCATTAGAACATTTACAGAGCTGATTTGTGGAAACATCCATGTTTGTTTGCTAGCAATCTTTTTCTTACTTGCCCTTGTTGGCGCATTACTACCTTGTGTTTACACACGTAAAACTAACAAAATGGAGACCCACTCTTTCTCACACATTGCTCCATAACGCTACTAGTGGTCAAAAACTCCAGAGGGTACCTTTAACTCTGACTGAGCTTGACGTTTTTAACACAAAGCTTGGGTCAAAACAGGGCGTGACTCAAAGTCATGGATATTTACTTGGTAGGGAGGGTCTAATGTGAGATGTTTTTGCATCATGGGTGTAGGGGTGTTCTTTTTAGCTTGACAGTCCCATACTAGGGGCTAAAAGTCAGCGCTACAGGGATTTATAGTACATTTTAGAGAGTTTGCCATTGTTCCCTTTCAAAGCAATATTGAGAGCAACAGCAGCAAAAGGTTCAGTTGCTAGACAACCAGCACTCCCAAAAACAAATACGATCTGTAATCTAAAAATTCTAACATTTACAATGATCATACAGTCAGTAAAATGCAGTAGCAGGTATCTGTTAGTTAACTGAACCTTGGCAATATCAGTGCCATGTTTTTCAAGACCACAGTAGTCTTATTATTATTACCAGTCTCATGAAAAGTGGCACTCTTGATACTGAGCAAGGCTGCCTCTGAATGGATGGTCTGGGAGACCGACAGGGGGGCTTTGGTATAAGAAAGCCCCTCCATGCCGCACCTCCCATAAAAAATAGATGAAACCAGGCAATCTTTGAAAGAGTAATTGGTTCCCTGGTGACTGCCTCGCACTGCTTCAAATTCCACCAAAAATAAAGCCAAGCAGTAACCATAGAAGGCTTGTAGGACAGGAAAGAAAGTATAGTGGACGTGCGCATGCTTAGCTGTTTGCAAAATGAAACACTGCATCAGTCACAGTGATAAGATAGCCTCTTTTAAGGTGGTGGCTGGTGGTAAAGCTTTCGGGTTTTTCCATGCTTTCACACATTTGAGCAGGTTTTCTTGTCTTTGTCCAAGATTTTAACAATCCATCAGCTCAAGGGCTGCTAATGGCTTGACAGTGTGACAGCCCCCTGAATGGTCAGAGAGCTGCTGGTTTGTGTGTGTGTGTTGACTGCCCACGTGTGAGCTTTACTGATGTCGCTGTGAATTCCATTTGAGCCATTTTCTACATGAAAGAGGTTAAAGAAATCAATCAGGTGCTCCACCTCTCGCTGTGGTTTAATTACTCTGACAGACAGCAGCGCAAATCAGCAGCTTGCTCAATGAAATGCACACGCCCGCACTCTGACAAATGGCATCAACCGTAATTGCCTCCAAATGAGCAAATTAATGGACATGAGCATCAATATCAGCGCTGGAGAAATGTCACGGCTCACAGGCAAAAATATGGAAAAAGCGTTTACTGTGATTTTGCAAACAACGAGTGTTTGTGAGGGTGAGATAATGTCATCAAGCAAATATCTGTTCATTAAACTATTCCAAAGTCACTGGTGCTGAACAACTTGAGCAAAAATGCAGTATTCTTTCCTTAGATGGTGATTTAATAAAAAGCTAACATTAGTGTTATGATCTTTTTTTACCATTCCTACTTCCTCTGTCTGACAACACATTAAGCTCCTTGTTTAATGTTCCTTATTCCCACAAGGGCACATTAAGACTCACTAGCCCTTCCATCAGGTCTTTCATTATCAGGCCCAGGTGGCTTTGTCCTAATGGACGTCACCCTCAGGCTGCTGTATTTGACAAATCCATAAACACATATCCTGTGGGCAGGGAATAAAACACTGTCAAGGATAATCGAAAAAAAAAGGTGAAGATGGCCTGTTCAGAGGGCATCCCTTAACCCTTAGTGTACAGTGGTGACTATGGCAACAGCCACATTAACACATATACCTCCTGTCGAAGTGTCCTGGAACAAGTCATCCTAAATGCAGACTGTTTCGGTCTTATTCGCTCAGGTCTAAAGAACTGAGGTCAATGGAATTTTGTTTGTGGGGCTCACAGCATCGAACAACGACATAAAGCGACATCTCTTCCAAGATGTCCTGGGACTCACTGTTAACAGTTCATGTTGGAACTACTTTCTACTGAAGAAATAGTTCTGAAATAGTTAATCTGACGGACTTTTTACATCAAAGTCCCAACAGCAATCTAACCAGGAACACTGTCAAAGAGCCCATTTTAAGTTGTTGAGGAGATCCTTCTCATCAGATCAGTCTATAAAAACTATTTTCCCCTTGCAGTTAAAAACCCTTGTGAAACAACAGTAATAATCTGACTAACAATCTCTCCATATATTTTAAAAGCTCATTCACGACAACTGCATGGATGAATACATCCTGTACAGGATGTGAGCTGCTGCAATAGGAGTTAAACCAGAGTTCCAACTTAAGGTCCTGTCATTCAATATCAGGTATTACTGTCGAAAACACAATAATTCTGCCCTCATCTTTACCAACAGAACGAATGATTGCCAACTGAAAGTAACCATGACCTCCACAAGACTTGATCTTTTCATAAATGTCAGCGTGCTGGCCTGCATGTTTTTGTAGTTTGCATCCATGGTCCCACTGAACATTAAACAAGTGGCATCAAAACAGCTGGAACATTTAGTCCATAAATCTGTTAGTTATTGTTTTCATTGAGAAAATGAACACAGTTTGTAATTTGGATAAACCGGCCCTTAAATATTTTACAAAATTGTCAGTTTATGTGTAAAAACAAATAAATCTTGAAAGTGCAAGAAAAAAAATAAATGTCACATTGACTTACTTATTAAACAGTTAACTGTATTCTTCCTAAAAGTAAAACACAAGAGACAACAATCTACTAGCACATGTGCTTTCTCTTTGTGGTGTTAATATTCAGGGAACAGACAGATTACATGAGTAAGTCCAAGAGCAGCAGTCTACTCATCAACTCATCCTTGAGACCTTTAATCAAAATGTTCAACTTGTGCAGTTCTTTGGTTCCAGTATATAAGATATCAGCTCAGCCATCATAGACTTTTATCGCACCTACTGTACTGTACAATGCTGCGATGTTGCTGAGGCTGGGGGAGGGACAGTCAGAGACTGCCTTACACAGGAACACCCTTTCTATTCCTGCTGAGGGAGCAAACATCATCACTTGAGGAGTGACATCCAGATTGACAGCCATTGATCTCAGCAGCAGCTCGGAGGTGGCTGTGACTGCAAGCTTCATTTTGTCCTTGAGAGGATAGTCAGAGGGTGCAACTGGAAATGGGAGAGAAGTATAAAGTGCTGTGCGATGATTCTGTCCATTCCCATTTCCATCCAGGTCAACTGCCCCCGCCGTGTTCTCAGACTCCCCTGCACACGGTAGAGCACCCAGCTGGGGGTCAACTGGACCCTGTCTGGAGGGGCTCGAAATCAGATTCCAGTTTTGCAGACATAAATATTGACCATCATGTAGAGGTCAGCAGTGTTAGATCCCGGGTGCCTCAGACTCGCCCAGAAGGATGTGGGATGAAGGGAGACAGCAAAGCCGGTTCAGCATGAGAGTCTGCAGTGTAAGCTAAAGCACGAGGCCAGCTGTGCTGTGTACTGGCTGCAGCTGACAAACATGTCAGGTCATTAGGGCAGTTTCATGCTTAATCAGGAATAATACCAGAAATACACCAGCAGTCATGCGTCACACCTTATAGAGCACAATGTGGAGGCTGAAACATCCTCTGCACACATTTTTCTCATTTCCACATTTTCATTCAGTCCTACTTAGAAATAAAAACCTCCACTTTAGCTTCCTACTGGACATCCCATTTCTTTGTCTTGATTAGATGATCGAGTAAGCGAAGTAAGTGTTACATCCTTTAAGGTGCTTTCAGACAGTAAAGCTCCTGTATCGTTTCCCTCACTGTAGTTTCTGTGGTTGCCATGGTCACACAGCGACCCTGCCATCGCATTTACATTGAAAACAATGGAAGCGGTGGCGGCAACCGCTTGCAGTCAAAAAGCACCTTTACAGTATGTTTTTTTGTACGTTGGGCTTGATGAGCCTTTGCCTTTGTCCTGCCTTTGCTTTTTCACACACAAAAATCAGTTTTTTCTTCAGCAACTTTAAATTGACTTAAATGTTGACAGTGATATAACGTGACATTTTTCATATATACATCCATGACATCCATTTCAGGACGTCAGTTTAATTTGCTATTTTAAACACTTGATATAAAGTAGGGCTTTCCGGTAAAAATATTAATTAATTAATTAAATAAAAAACAAACAAAACCCTTAAACATCAGCAACAACAATATATGAATTATTTCACGCAGAATGTGTTTTAAAATGTATCAATGTGGTGCTTTGACCTCCGTCCTGTGAAGCAAAAAAAAAACACACACAAAAGCACACCTGTGCCATGAGTACACTTGTCTTTAAATCGATCTGATGTGAGTGACTCTCAGCTATCAGCAGTTGGAGCTTTCATTTAGCACACGTGTACAATTGTGATCATTTAGCAGTAGTAATAGTGAGTGTGGTGGAGGTAGTGCAGTAATGTAGTGTTTATGTAGCACTTTCTGCTATAATGTGTTTTGACAGCACATACTGTGCAATGGATGACATGTTTTATAGCACATTTGCAAATGTTTTGTGTGGCTTCTGACTGTATTAACACGTAATTTGTCATGATGATCTTGTACTGTAGCGTTGTGTTTACCTGAACTCAGTGTTGTACGTTTCTCCTTCTGCTCTCAACCTAAGGCGTAAACAGTGCGTCTTCAGCTCATTTAAGCTCTGGCATAATGCTGAGTTTCGAGCCTTTTATAGCAGTTAATTTGCATCAGTTTATTATTAGCATAATTATTATTATATTTGCTTATTTATTTAGTTAGGAAAATGATATTGCACCTGCTGTTATTAATTAAGCTCTCCATAAGCTCATCTGCCATCACTGCTTCACACCAGCAGAAACTCAAACTGCATTAACAGAAAATTCAACGAGGAAGACGTCACAGTCCCGCCCACACTGTTTGATTGATGGGGCAGAAACACTACAGCAATGAGGATAAGATAAAATTGAAAGCCACCTCTGCAAAATCCAAGTTGAATTTCTGGAGAATTTTATTCTCATCTTATCATCCTATCCAGCTCTTAAAGAAAGGGTGTTGCATATATGCATGGTTTCCCCAACTGATAATCTACGATTCTATCAATGATATTTAATGATATTCTCAAAGACGAGGATCCTCTAGATTGGGCTTTCATGTTTGAGGTTTGCCTCTGGCAGCCTCCCCTGTTGACTGACAACAAACCACCGGTGGTGATTATCTCATGATGGGTACCATGACGTATCCAGAGCCGCCAGACCGCTATTTGAAATTATTCTAGACACCCTGCTCTCTAAGGGGAGGAGGAAGATCGAATAAAGGAACTCCGGAGGAACAAGAAATGCATACCTTCATCTATTTGAATGACCCTCCCACAGAAATTTTGGACTTAATCTGATGGCTAATCCATTTTGACTTGGCTGTACAGAGGAAAAGATCAATAACCGCAGCAAAATGGGGAAATAATTGTGCGGCTCAGCATCAGTTATGATCAATTCACCTCGACACGACACGACTGGCTGGCAGAGACAAGAACGCGCTGGCCGAGAGACGACATCGTAGTGAGGAATGGAAGTGACATCTGTAATCAACAAAGGCGTCCTCTCAGGAGTGACTGTACAAGACTTAGCAAGACGAGTGTCTGAGTCACCACCTCTGACTGCTTACAAGTGCCAGGAAGTGGGAAATACTCTGCTGACGTTTGAGTGGGGAAATTCACTTCAATTTGACTTTTAAACAATTGAGGCGACAGTGTTCTCAATGTTAACAAATTGATAGCAGGGAATTTTATCTTTGCAATATATCTCTATATTTTTTTAATGTATACTTTTATGTATCACTGTATTACTCTTCTCACTTACGGAACTCAAATTTAATAGGTCCCTCGTTTTCTAATTAGCTTGGTTGTACAATAATAATGTGTCAGAGGGTTATATTAAAAGAAAAAATGATAATGTAATTACTGTATATTGGGAATAAAATTATTATTTTGCTTGAAAAGTCAATTAAAAATACACTTAAAGATGTTGATATACGATTGTTGAAGTTCCCTCATATCTAACACAGTTATCTATGCCATTATAACTTATGAGTGATATCTGGATTTTGCCAATAGTCATGGAGCTCAACTCTAATACACACAGTTTGAGACTGTGTAATTTCTCTTTTGGACTGAACTCATTGTGAATAAAAGTAAACATCCTCAGCTGAATAGCGAGTTGCTGAAAAGACAGACAATTGATTTTACTTTGGCACATCATCTTGTCATGCCAACAAAGCCAAAAATATGTCTGCTGAGGAACGGAGCGGAACACAATCTGTACTTCAATACGACGAGGGGGAATTGCTTTCAGTACAGCATGAAGGAATGTAATGGGAGAGCTCGGTCGTTTACGTGGATATGGAACAATAATAAGCCATCAAACAGTGCATATTGGATACAACACTGAGCAGACTACACAGAACAAACAGAAAAAGGTGGATGATGAACAGGTAAAATAAACACTACGTGTTCGGTTCAGAGTACTAAGGTGAGACTGAACTGACAATGCATGTTACTGGCTCATACTCAAATTATGACAAAGCTGTCCAGTACTATGAAGCATGTAAACAACTTTTCCTGTTTACCATCAGGATTCCAGGATTTCCATTATTAGGCCAGAAAAATGACACATATATCATATACACTGCATGTATCACTCTGTCACATTATATTGCTGTTGTCCAATCAGATGAAATCAGAGGCGGTCTTTTCTTCTGTCTGTAAACAGTGAAAATGACAGTTGCTCATAATCGTTTCCACTCAACCCGTCTGCTGTGCCACAACTGCAAAGGAGTGTAAGTTTATTTCTTATTTAGTTAACAACACAGCTAATGTCATTACCTATGCAAGCTCCAGTGATTGACAGCAGCTGACTTTGCTGTTGCCTGGAGACAGCAAAGTGATGGTTCTGCATCCAGGCTTCTCAAAATCAACGGGATTATTATAACTGGTATTTTCAGACCAACAAACCGAGTCTTGTGTGACTGACACCTAAAGACAGACTTGTGAGAGGAAGGTTAGTGGCTTGAAAGCGTCAGCCCAGCTGGACACATCTGGATGTGTCAACTGAGTGTAAGACAAATGTCATACTGCTGAGGTTTCACTGCGCAAGGCACATCTTTTAAGCCAATAGTGGTCAGGTAGCCTGTAGCTGCACAGAGCAGCTCCTTGATGTGACTGTGTACAACTGTGTCACAGTACATGAAAGCACCACTTAAAAGCATCCTTATTCGCCGTTCACGCTCGCCTTATTGCCATGCAGGTAATTTATAGGCGATTAACTGTATTGTGCAGCCATGAATCCAAGGTCGCTGTGGCTGTGACATGAATGAGAATCTTACGGCAATACAGAATAAAGCAAAATGTGGAGATAGACAGGTTCAGGGAGCAGGTAGAGAGGGTGTTAAAGTGTGACAGGCCAGGCAGGAGAGGGCAAGGTGAAGCGAGGGATAGTAGCTGTGACGGCCAAGAGACGACAGGGAAAACTAAAAGAACAGAACACTCGAGTCTTTTTGGGCAGCTGAAAGTCCAACACCTTCTTTTCAACAAATATGTCAATAATATCAAAGACCGCATGAGCCAATCAGCATACTCAGAAAAGAGTGAGGAAATCAAAAATTATAAAATAAATAAATGAATAAATGAACGCGAAAAATATTTCATTCTTCATTCTTGACTCAAGGTCCACTTACTAGCTTTTTCCCAGGTTTCAACCACACCGCAGGGTCTTCATGAGCAGATGAAATTTTCTCAGTTGTCTCCATGATGACAACTCCATGACAACTGAGTACTAATAAAGACAATGACGATACAGTGTGGACCGTGAGCCAAGATTATTTTGTCAAGATAGGAAAAAATGATAAGCCAACGACCGGAGTAAATTCATGTGTATGCTTAGCAACTCACTGACTGTCACTCAAACACACCAGAATGCTTCTCCTCACCTACATATTGTCCAATCTGCAGTACATATCAAATGTTCTCTCTCTGTTCCCCTATCCCTCTCCAACACACACACACACACACACACACACACACACACACACACACACACACAGAAGGACATAAGCATGGTTTCCTCCCCTCCCTGCCCTCTGGCTGCCCCTCTCCCCTGCTCTCCTCTCCCCAGCTAATCAGCCATTAGCCCATAAACACTCATCCATCCGCAGCCGCACACCTGCTGCAATCTGTTGACTTTGAGTGGGATGTTTCACCTGTCACTTGTAGCTAAGAGAGAGGTGCGAGGCAGTCGGTTTGGAGATGTACCAGATCTGCCTGGTTAGGTTTCTTTGTGTGCCCAAATGTGACCCGTCAGGATGAGCCAACAGCTCGGAGAGCCATCACAGCAGAGGTGATAAATGTTCTGATGTAGGTGTCATTCCTTTTCTCTGGGTGGTTGTTGAACCTCTGTTGCACCTTCACTCCACCTTCAATAGAGATTTGGAAAATGTCATTGTTCTAATCTTTGGTTTACATGCGCACAACATTTTCACACTGTGATTCTCTCACTGATTGGACGCTGTTTTAAAGAAGAAGCTAAACATTAACTGGTTACAGCACCTAATATGTGAGGATTTGCTGCTTTTCTCTGTGTCATATTCTTGTACATTGAGTTCCTTTGGAATGTTGGTCGAATAAAACAAACAATTTGAGGATTTCACTTTGAGATCTGGGAAGTGAGATGGTATATTATCGCCGTATATTTTACTGCACATATTATATTAGAATATGTTTCAGTACAGGAATGCCAAAGACATCTGTGAGGTCATTTTTATTTACATCTAATGTAATTACACTAGAGAGTAGCACTTCAAACGCTTTATTTTCAGTATTGATTCATCTTTTTTCCCAATTAATCAATTGATGGTTTGATCTATAGAAGGTCAGACAACAGTGAGAAATGACCATCAAGTTGACGTATTTAAAACAGCTTGTTTTTTCTGACCAACAGTGCAAAACCCAAAGATTCAGTTAACCATCACAGAAGACCAGCAAATATTCACAGTTGTAGTTTAGTAGTACATTTTGGCATATTTGCTTTGGAAAATGACTTAAACGGTCATTCTACGTAAATTTGTGCCAATTGCCCTGCTGGCCTAGGGGTACCGACTATGAACCACACCATCTACGTAAACCGCAATGTCCCTGCCAGGGAGCTTTGTTACATGTTATTCCCCATCTCTCAAGAAAATGGCAAAAAAATTACCAAATTCAGGGATCCTTATAGAAAATATTTGTAAAATCAGACAATATACAGTCACACATGTATGCATGCAGGTGTTTAAAAGGGAACACTTTTTTTACTCTTTTTCTTGTTTTGTTTTTGCACTATAATTTGTACAGACATACAAATTTCCTCCCAGGGATAAATAAAAATCTATCCATCTCTCTCCATATTTTTTAACTCTCATATCTATATTTCTATCAAACGTCCAGATTCCATTGGGCTCTGCTCGGCTACTGTACTATCTTTACTATATAAATAGAAAATAGAAATGCAGTCTACATCCACAAAGAACAAAAAGTCACTATGCATCAATACCCTCAACTGCTAGGTGAGCACATTATCTAAGTACACCTGCAGCAGTGATGAGGAAATCAGTAGCAATCTCCATGTAATGTCATTCTTTCCTCCATAATTGGCAATCACAGCAAACAGAGGCAATCCTGTGAACAAACACCATCAGACGCCAGTGATCAGATTTTAAAGCTGTTACAGTGCGGAGCTCCATTGGTAATCAATGGAGGCTTAGAGGCATCTACTGATCAGCACGCAGATGTCCTCGTCACGTGGTGACGATAATCTAAAGCCGGTAGATATGCAAACGCTACAGTGTTCAATGGTGCCGGTCAACAACACAGAGGTTACCCACTGTGATCGATAGCATGTTGTACTGCAACTTGGCTCAGTGGGGTTTGGTTTGAAGTGAATTAAGAAGCTTCAGATGCAATTCCAACTGAAAACCCACCTTCTCAATCAGCTTCTTACCATGAGCAGTGTGGCCCCCCATGAATACACAGTTTTCTTCAAAGTTAGAACACTTTTGCTTGTTTTACATGAGAGATTTCTGCATTTCTGTTTTTGTCCTTTTTTCCCCTGCTGGTGTGTGAGGGTGGGGCTCAGCTGGATGTCACATATTTCTGTGGACCAATCAGAGTTTAGAGTCACGATGACAGTGGGGGGGGGGTTGTTTGCTTATATTGCCAGCACTGTGGGTCAAATCTGATCAAATCACCATCACACAGCAAACCTGTCTCCTAGAAATTATGTTTATATACTAATTTGCATCAACAACTACAATTGGAAGGACATAATGCCACTCAAATTATAGTTTTTATCAATATAATGAGGAAAAATTGTTAATTAACATATCTGGCAAGCCGCAAAATGACAATACTGATCAGTAAAATGTTTACTGAAAACAAATTTCATTTGAATTCCTACAGTATTCACCACTCCTAGCAGGTAAAGGATTATCAAACTTTTTTTATGTGTTTGTTTAGGCACTCATAGCACATGGCTAAAGTTAGGGAAATATTGTGGTCTTGGTTTAATACATAAAAAGACGTGTTGTAGGTGTGGACTGTACTGATATGTAAATGAAAAAACAACCTTTCCCTAACCTTAACCGCCCATTTTAAGTTGAACACGCCCCATTCATACTTTAACGAGGCTGTTCATGACCAAACTGAAATGTTAGACTACCTGTTTCCCTTTAATTCCCTCCACCACCACCACCACCAAGTCCTGCGGGTGTGCTCAGGTGTCACCGTCTACCCAGAATCCTCTGTGGAGGGATGAAGGAGCTGTGATGGACGAGACAGAGCTGAGGACCCTTCAGGAGCACGGTGTTCCATTAGCCAGGCTGTGATGTACTGCTGGTCCTCCTCAATACACTCCCTCGCACACACACACTCTGTCTGAAACCACCATTCAAGCCAGGAGAGGAGCACGATGTACCTCTTCATTCAGCTTCTACCTTTAAAAAGGGAGGATTAAAAACCAAGCCAAGGATGAAAATATCTATGTTTTGCAATTCACATTTGCAATTTTTAGATGGCTAGATTTTTTATTTACATTTCTTTTAATTTATTACTTTTATTTCCTTTAATCATTGTTATTTTAACTATTTTTATAGGATCTCACTTTGAAATGAAGCCCTTAAATTCTGTTGTAGGAACAAGAGCTGTCGGATGTTTGATTTTTTATACAATTGTGTTTACAGTCCCTTCCACTGCTAGCAGCTGGAGTCCAGTGTTGTCCTTGAACACGCCTGACCTCGCACATCTTCATTCTTCACAGGCAGCAAATCACCGAGGACGGTCTCTGGCTCAACGGTCCTCCATACGGGAGAGAGAGGGAAAAAATTCTCCCAGGCAAAATATAAACGTCTATTCACTTATTCTCCAAGGACGGCCAAAGAAGCAGATAAGCTTTGTTGGTGCAAGGTGGCTGTTGGCTGCAGTTGGGGATGCAGCACACACTTTTGTCTTCATGCACACAGCTACCAAACATGGTTTCGGGCCTGAGGGAGCCAGTCAGAGAATGAGCAAGAGAGGCAGAGAAAAGTGAGTGTGTCAGAGGCAGGAACAGAGAGAGAATAAGAGATGATGAAAGCGTGAAAAGAGATGGATGCTTAACTCGGAGGCATGGAGAGAATAAGTGAAGGAGACGTAAAAACAAGAGCGAGGAAGAGAAAGTCGAGGAGAAAGAGCTTTGATGCCGTCTTTGTTACCACACCTCACGACCTCTCATGACAGATGAAACTGACACACTTCTCAGAGCAACTCGCGAGAGCAACACTTCGGAGAAACCGCAGTTAAATTCACAGAGTGAATCAACAGCTCTGGTTAGCAGCCAGGTGCAGCTAAAGAAGAACAGCAGTGAGGTTTTGTTTACTATACTCCAACATGAGCCACCGCCTCAATTAACCACGAGCAGTCTGCTAAACGCAGATCAGATCTGTCTGTTTGGTCGGAGTTCATTCAGCCAATAATCAACTCAGCACGTATGCTCTCGTTCGCCAGTCTGTTTCGTATTCACACAGTTACTCTCATTTATAACTGCTGCCCAATACAATGTAGCTCCACTGACGTGGTCGCATGGTTTGGTGCCTTGCTTAAGGGCAACCCAATAATGGCTGCAGAAGGAGGGGAGAATGTAATGTTGTTAATTATGACTTAGAGTATTAACGTCTTTATAAGCCATATAAACAAGTTTAATGAAAATGTAGTCGTCACCATTGACTTATATAACGAATGCAAAGATAGTTTCCTCGCACTCTGTATCATTTTACTGTTCAAAAAGACATTAATGATGTACCTTGTCATGTCATGTCATTTTCAGGCAGGTAGTTAGCAGTAGTGCGCTACTGCCTCAAGCGAAGGAGTTCAAGTATCTTGGGGTCTTGTTCGCGAGTGAGGGTAAGGAGAGCCGAAAGGAGCCAGTTGAGGTGGTTTGGGGTCTGATCAGGATGCCTCCCGGGCTCCTTCCTTTGGAGGTCTTCCGGGCACGTCCAACTGGCAGGAGACCCCGGGGCAGACCCAGAACACGCTGGAGGGATTACTTATCTCATCTGGCCTGGGAATGCCTCGGGATCCCCCCGGAGGAGCTGGAAAGCGTTGCTGGGGAGAGGGACGTCTGGACTACCTTACCAGGCCCCGGATAAGTGTAAGAAGATGGATGGATGGATGGATGGATGGATAGTTAGCAACTAGCTTAGTAAACACTAAACAGTAGTCCGAATCTCCCACTTCTCAAATCAGTATTTTCGGGTTGTTAGTCAAATATCAAAATATTGTCAGACATGACAGTTCATCAGTAAATATAAACACACTTTTTAATGTCAGGATTATTTTTGAAAATGAAATAAGTGCTGTAAAAAAGTTACATCACCAACATAATCTGTATTCTGATTTTGACTAGTTTGACTCTCCAATTGACTGGTTTTACAAAAACTAACCTTGGGATGACGTCAACAACTTCATCATGTTATCAGATTTTTTTAAAAAGTTAGATTTTTCTTCGTAAAAATATATCTCGTTTAATACTATGCAGAGCAACCCTAGAGATTCATTTATAGAGAATAATCACGATTTGAATCAGAATATTGGTCACTGGTCATCATTCGTGTGTTATGTGTGTACTTACTTTGAAGAAACCTTTGTATTTATGGAACTGTGCTAACCACATCACTGTCATAATCACTGTAAAGCTCATCATCCTGGGTTTTAATGCTTTAATGATGCGCCTCGATCCAGGATCAAGGGGAGGGGAAGCATTTTCCTTTGTAGTGTCCTGGTAGATGGGCAGCACATGGGCACAGAGGGATAACACGGTTTAAAAGGAGATATCTGACTCTGCCTGGCAGCCATGCAGAGAGATGGAGAGAGACTGAAGCAGAGGGGAAAAACCAGACAGAGACAGGAAGGGGGACAGAGAAAGCCAGACAGACCAAAAGAAAAACAAAGCCAATTAAAAAGGAAGGTTTTAGAGACAAAAAGGGTGGGGGAGAGATGAGAAGGTTATAGGGACTGACAGAGAGAGAGGGAGATACGGGCCATGAGGTACAGCCAGTCAAAGGTAGAGAACATGAGACAGAAAAAAGCCAAAAACAGGACAGACAGATGAAATGAGAGAAAGAGGAAAGGGTGGAAAACAAAAAAGACAAGACAAATGCAAGATTAAAACAAGCGTTCAGAGACAGAAAACAGAATCAGAGAGAGGTGAGTGAATCAGACAGACACTCGAAGGGTGGCAGTGGCTTTGTAACCACACTGTCGCTGGTTTAAGGCACCTCAACTGGTCTTTTACTGGGCAGCTCCCAGGGCCAGCAGTAAAAAACTGTGATTGTACTGGGCAGCTCCCAGTGTGAATGTCTGATACAGCGTGAATGTGAAGTAGGGCACTGCTGTATAAAAAAAAGCCAAAGTGCCCAGTGGACTTTCCTAAAGCTCACTGACTGAAGCAAACAAGGAAATTGGGAATTTCTTTACATAGAAGAGGATGCAAAGTGAAAGAGGGATAAGACTATAAAGAGGACGGGAGGATGTTAGAGCAGGGAGCCAGAGAGCCAGATGCAGCCGGAGAGGTGACAGCTGACTATTTCCAGCTTGCGTCCAGACGAACCAACCCGGCTCCAGTTTGGAAGAGGTCCAGGAGGAAGCTGAGGCGATAATGAGACAGTCCTCATTTCCTCTGTCCAGACTGACCAGCCAGAGGATGATGAGAGGAAGAGGACAGGAAGGAAGGCTGCAGGGTCAGAATTGTCCAGCCAACATTCAAACAAGCAGGAGGGGAAGCGTCTGAGCAGCCAGCTGTGATGGAAAACGCCTGCAGCAAGGAAACCGAGGAGCACGGCAACATATTGCGTTATGTACAGCGAAATGACCATTCAGGCTTTCCTAGACAGCAGGAGAAGGCGGTTCAAGCCTGTGGCTGTTTCACTACTTAACTCCATATAATATTCATTCTTAGACAGCCGGCTCCAGTTAATTAACAGCCACCAACGTAAGGTGTTGTTTTAGATTAACTCTGGTGCCGCTTGGACAGGGTGTTCAAAGCTGGTGTTTCTCACTGATGTGAACAATGAGCACTAAAAGTATTTTTAATGTAACTGTTGCAGGCCAACCTTAACTGCATAGAACAATGGAAGGCACATGCTGGACAAACAATGACTTCAAAGTCCGGATAAGCTGACAGGCAGCTCAGGCAACTTGACTGTGGCTTGAATCGGCTTGAAGGGCGTTTTCAAACCTGCGCTGTTTAGTCCGGTTGAATCGGACTCTGGTTTCCCCCTTGGTACGATCCATTTGGGCAGATCTGAA
>NTHP01000155.1:533894-549496 GCA_003416845.1 Oplegnathus fasciatus
GCAACAAAGTAAGTTGCCTTCTTGATATTTGGGCAGACAGGACCTCGTTCAGAGACTGTTTACTTTCTCGCTCCCATCCCAGACACGTCTAACCAAAGAGGGGAGCAAATGTTCTCACGTGGCTTTTAGTGATGCATTTTGGATCGCTTGGATTTTTTTCTGCATGAAGAGAAACGGCACCAAGTAAAAAACCCCAGCTTACCAACTCATCCACTGATTCAGACGAACAACTGAACTATAGATTTGAAAGTTTATTTATTTATTTCTGTTACTGCTGCAGCATTCTGTTTGTAGGTGTTAATCCAGTTGGTTTTTCTAGCCCTCTGTTCTGTTTCCATGGACGAAAACATAAAGTGAAATGAGCCACTTTCAGTGCATTGGCTCTGTTCTTAACAGATTACTGGCTGTGCCAAACAGGACAGGTGAAACCTGACAAGCCAATCAACATTTATCAATAGTAAATTGAGGAGAGTCCATCCAACCACAACAAATGTCTAGTTTGTGCATTTTACAACACCCTACCACACAATTGGATAATGTAACAATTTATGAATGAAGGGTTGAGAGTAAAACATTTAAATGAAGAATTTAGAAAACCTAATTGAAAAACAAACCAAATATAAAATACAGCTCAGTGATCTCAGATACTCAATAAAAGGCAGATATCTGCATAGAAGTACCATATATTAATGTACAGTGACTGAAAATGTAGAAGCTGGTGAAAGAGTACAAAAGACAAAGTTAGAGATGCAGGAGAGAAACTGGGCTGATTTGTCTGCCATGATTGTGATCAGACACTGTTGTGTTGCAGAGGAGGAGGAGGAGGCTGAGGTGGGGGGGCTCAGTTGGTGCACTGCATCTGCAGGCAAGCAGCATTCATGCTTGACTGGAGAAGCTGGATGACTTCACCATTTCCTCACGTTTTCTCCACTAGGTGCATGCACACAGGCATGCACACACACACACACACACTGTATCTCATAGCCTTGTAGGGAAGGTGACTTCACTTTCACATCAGGTAGGATGACTTCATTTCTGTCTCTCTATCTCCCATATTTTGCTCCCTCAACACATTTTCTCCCTTGTTTTCTTTCATACATTTTTTTAACAAGGCAACAACACTCATCATAGACAATGTTTTGGTTTTAAAAGTTAGCCTCACATTTCTGGAAATTTATCTTAAAACAGTACTGACAAGCCCATATGTACGGTAAATTGAACTGCCTGCCCAAACCTGCCCATACTGGCCGCGAGACCCCTTCTTAAAGCAATCTCAACATCAGTGATGGGGGACAAATCCACAGTCGCTGCTCGGTGTAAAAATGCATTCTAAAGTTCATCTGAAGCTTATATGAGGTTGAATTGCTTCAGGAAGGGATTTCTTCACAGCCAGTATGGACAGGAGGAACGATTACAGAGACCAAAAACTCTTTGAATGTACATATGGGCATATGAGCATTGTTTTAAGACAAAATAAGGAGAAAAAATGTGAACTATCCTTTAATGCTTTACCAATCTCCTGGGATCATTTTTATCAAGTGTCCCAGAATCACTCCACGGAATCACACTGAAAGTTGACCTAAGAGTAAAAACACTCCTACCTCCTCCTAGAGTGGGACTTGAGTTATTCATGAAGGACTCCTCCTAGGAGAGAGCGTGACGTCGCTGTTTTACAACACTCAGAGCAACAAAGTTGAAATTATGATGACGTGATGTTTTCTGGCTATTGCAGTTTCAGGTATTAGACAGTGGTAAAATTCGAAAAGCAGAAAATAGCAACACTTTTTTTTGTTTTATGTGTACAGGCAAATAACTGAGGTAACTACTTACTAAGATTAAAAAAGAATAGGATATAAAATCCAATATTAGATTGTATCTGTTGTAATTAAGTTGAGATATCCTTCATGCACATTATCTTAATCAGGAGCTGTAAGTGGGATCAAAGTTACAAAAAAGTGTAACACAGAGGGACATTGCAGGATTGAGGTCGTATCACCACAAACTGCTCCAGAATATGTTTTTTTGTCAAAACAATTTTTTAATAAGTTCATTGTCATCAAGCACTCCCAAAACGTCATTCCTCTTGCAGAATCTCTCTGCCTGAACATCTCCAGGCAACTCCTAACAGCTCAGGACACCTCTGGAGCTCTCCGACGTATCTGCAGACATAGCAGCTACTTCCTACGTTAAGAAAGCTGATAAAATGCTCTTCTCACTAGTCCTAAAAACAGGACCAAAAATGTGTTATCCTGAGATTTTTCTGACCAGTTGGGAGTGATTGCTTTCTCTGAGACGCTTGATGAATATGGGCCCTGATCGCTTCAGGAAAAATGTGTTCTTCCTTTCATGTCCCTTCTCCCAGAAAGATCAGAAGTCAGGGTTAGCTACAGAACTGTGTCCAAGGAGCTTGCAGGGATTCATACTACATTGAAATTCCTCCATATACTGTATTTTCCACATCTATTCCACTTATTGTCTTTCAGTCAGCGTTGTTATTGCAGGTTTCTTGTGCAGTCATAGTTTTTGAGACTTTTTCCTTTCGCCACGGGTTATCAATTTGTAATGTTTGCCACCAATGCCACGGACAGTGGCTACTGCAAGTCACAGCAGAGAATCATATTAAATTTAAGTTAAAGTTAATTAAAAAGTACAGTACAGTATGTGTTGGCTTTAATAAATATCAGCTGTGAAGGCAACAACTTACAGAGGTACAAAGAGGCCAGAGAGTCACTGCCTGCAATGCTTACAAACACTACTAGATGCTGAATGCTATTGTGTTGTATTGTATGATGTTTCTGTTATTTTGTCCACCTCGAGTTCTTTGGTAAGTGTACTGTACAGCGGGGTATGTGAGTATGTATACTAGTAGGTGGTAAGATGCAATACGTAAAAGACTTGGTGGATCATCGTTTTGTGCTCTTGCTGTTCCTGAAATAGTTTGGTCCTCGGGAGGATTAAGACAATAGTGGACAGAGCTGAGAGAGAATTGGCTGCTGAGTTATTAACTCACAGCTCAGATAAGCAGAGATCACCGCTGCTGCTGCCAGCCGCGCTGAGAGGCAACACCACCAACACCTTGCCCACGAGATAAGGGAATTAGAGGGGACAAAGGCGACAGTTTTTGCGCAGTTTGCCAACATGAGCATATTGGAGCCGTGCGTGTGTCCCATTCAGGCTGTACTGTTTCCCCCTCTGCAGCACCACCAGGCGTAACACACAAAGAGAGACAACGAGGCATGGATGCAGGAAGCAGAAAGGAGGAAAGGAAAACAACAGGCAGAACATGGAGCCCCGTGTGCGCTGGAGCCTCCTTAATAAAACTCGTCTATTTCTCCAAGGATGTGGCATTTCGGCTAGTAGTCCTCCATGAAGCCAAAGACCTGTACTCACAGCATTTCTGAACAAGCAGGGCTGGATTTCACGTTCACCTCGCTGTGGAGGAGTGAACACAGCAGGATGGGCTCATTTAATTAGACACAGGAACATAAAATGTCAGTAGTGTTGGCTCACATAAATACGAGATCTAAAATGTATATGATGCGTTGTAAATCAATTGTGGTGATCAAATAATAGTTTTTCAACTTTTCGAGTCTTCTCCCATCCAGAAGCATATTTTGCGCTGGTGGAAAACTCTGGTATCTGGTTATTCACTGCTTTCCACATGGGAAATGTGATTTTAGGGATGGCAATTGGTCGGTCCATCCATTTGGGCTTTTAGCGAAATATCCCGACAGCTATTGGATGGATTACCATTAAATTCAGAACAGATATCCATGGTGCCAAGGATGATTCCTAATGACTTGGGTGATCCACTGACTTTTCTTCTAGCGCCACCTGTAGGTCAAAATTTCAATGTGTCCAATAATTTGGTTTATACCTGCATGACACTCCCATCAGCCTCAGCTGTACTTTGTGTTTTGTGCTAATTAGCAAGTGTTAGCATGCTGTCACACTAAACTAAGATTGTGAACATGATTAACATTATACCTGCTTAACATCAGCATGTTAGCATTGTCATTACGTGCAGTAGCCAATGTGATGCTCATAGGCTGGCCACTTCTCTGAATGTTTTTTGACCACTTGGGGGCAGTGCAACAAGCTGTAAACATGCAAATATCTGCCTGTGCAATGCTTAAATTAGACTCAAGTCAGTAGCTAACACTAGCCAATAAAAAGCTAGACAAGCAACATTTCAAGTGGCAGGCTACATTTAAAAACAGGTTCCAAGAAATTCTTTGAACCCATTTGTGGAATGTCAAAACTTGTAAAATTAGCTTTTAAATTCTTCATTACTTCTTGACTCTGTGCTCTCAAGCCCACCCCTCATTCATTTGCTGCTGAAATGACCCAGTTTCCCCTCAAGGATCAATAAAGTTCATCTTATCTCATCGTGTGAAATTTCTCATCTCAGTATTGCTTTACAACGTCAAATAGCTGGAGGCAACTCGGCAGACGTTATCACATCCCAGCCACTTCCACAGCATCAGTGCGCCCAGTGTCCCTCCACCTTCCTCATAAAAAACAAGAGGCTCTGCATTGTTTGACCTCTGCACCTGCCTGGAGGGGAGACGCCTGCTTGATTTGTTGGGGGGTGGCTCCGCCAAGATTCCTCGAAGCAGACAAAGCAATAAACCAAAGGGGTGACGACGGCAGCGGAGGAAAAAGAGAAAAAAGTCCCTTAAGAATATCAGGGTCGGAGCATCGCAACAGCTGAGGCACCGTGTGAATGGAAAGAAATCGAGACGCTGCAACCTTTCTCTAAGAACCCACACACAAATACGTCTATCAGCGCTCCCTTTTGGTTCTGGGTCATGTCTCCCTGTCTGGGTGCGACTCGCTTCACGCTCACCCTGGAGGCCTGATGTCCAATTAGATCTGCGCAGAAGTAAGCAAGCTGCTACTGAGGAACTGGAGCTAGGTGGAGAAAAAAAAACAAAGGTCTCATTCCTCCAAGAATACCGCGGAGCAGTTTGTAAGGTGTGAACACATCCAGATCTCCAGCTGATGAACCTTGTATTTAACAAATGTAAATCTTGTGTCAATACCAGAATTCAAGCTTAAACGAGATGAAATTGTATTACAATTAAATCAGAAACTACACTCAAATCACAGAGGAGAGTATAGACTCATCACCGACAGAGATTATTGTTTATCATGCACACATACCCTTGTAGTCCAATATTGTGCAGTCCCGACAGCCCACAGGCACAATGCAATGTTGTGTTCACAGTCCTTTAGTGCCTGTGGATTTATGCAGACGAGGAGATGAGCAAAGCTTTAGTATGGAGCAGAGGGGTCGGGAGATGTGCTCGGCAGCGACTCAACAGGGAAAATATCAAGACAGGAACACAGGCAAATTAAAAGGAGGTTTCTGACCCACATCACTGTTGATACGTCTCACTGCTTGCACGGAAGTAACAGGGACGCCCAACAAGAGGCGATGATCTCATTTATTAGGTAAATTATTTGAAATTAGTGGAATAATCCAGGGATGTTTCTGTACATCTAAGGGTTTTTAGTGCTATCTACCTAACTTTAGAACTAAAAGATGTCCTAAATCAAATCCAACAACAACTATTTTTCAGATGCAGCAACTCGGACAAAGTAGGTCCAAACAGTAACACATTAGGTTCATGTATACCTATCCACGGGAAATTGAAATGAAAATACTAGGGAACTCCTACTTCACAGGTGTCATGTGTACTATTTGATGTACACTCCCCTCCAAAAGTATTGGAACAGTGAGGCCAATTCCTGTATTTTTGCTGTAGACTGAAAACACTTTTCAGCTTTTATTTCCAGGTATTTACATCTGGATCTGATACACAGCTTAGAAGATAGCATTATTTGTAACGGAACACCAAATTTTTAGGTGAGCAAAAGTATTGGAACAGATAGACTGAAAATAGATTAAAGTGAATAAGACTTAATATTTAGTTGCAAATCCTTTGCTTGCAATAATCTCAAGGAAATTGAATCGAACGCAACTGGATTTTTGGTTTTGTCTGTGAAGACATTTCACCTCTCATCCAAGAGGCTTCATCAGTTCGTGCTTGTTTGACCAGGCTAGACTGGTCCAACTAGCTGGTGTGGAGATCTGGGTATTTAACCTCTTAGGAGGCGGTCACAAGGCCAATGATGTCATTGGGNAGACCTCCTCCTCTGTTTAGAGATGGTTTTTCTATTTTGGTATAGATGGCTTCCTTTACTCCTCTTTCAAACCATCTATCCTCTCTGTCCAAGATGTGAACATTGCTGTCCTCAAAGGAGTGGGCTTTCTCCTTCTCCCCAACGACCGTCACTCTAACGACTGTCGTTGGCAAATGGAGCACCAATGACCCAATGACATCATTGGCCTTGTGACCGCCTCCTAAGAGGTTAAATACCCAGATCTCCACACCAGCTAGTTGGACCAGTCTAGCCTGGTCAAACAAGCACGAACTGATGAAGCCTCTTGAGAGGTGAAACGTCTTCACAGACAAAACCAAAAATCCAGTTGCGTTCGATTCAATTTCCTTGAGATGAATTATGACCTGGATGAATGAGAATATTCACAGGCAATATCTTGTCATATTTTTATTGTCTATTTTATATATTTAAGCTGCTTCTGACTCGCAGTACTTGCTGTCACCTTTTCCCTTCTTATATTTTTTCTACTTACTATGTTTATATGTCATGCACCAATATATCAAGTCAAATTCCTTGTATGTGCAAAACTACTTGGCAATACATTTGATTCTGNTGTAATAGGACACACCAGGGCAACAAAACACACGTGTCAGTCACATGTTCCAATACTTTTGCTCACATGAAAAATGGGTGGGTTCAAACAAAAGGTGCTATCTTCTAAGTTGTGTATCAGATCCTGGAAACAAAAGCTGAAATGTTGATCTCTTGTCTCGTATTCATCTTTTGATGTCAAACCCAAATGTTTTCAGTCTACAGCAAAAATACAGGAATTGGCCTCACTGTTCCAATACTTTTGGAAGGGAGTGTAAGTGGTTCATTACCAAATTAATTATGATACCTAGATATAACTAGGAAGCACTGTTTGAAATAACTGGATAACTTCCGATAACTGGGGCTGCAGTACCAATATGACTTTTGAGAAAACAGTCTCATCCCAATGTGCATTTAGTAGCTGTTCCGGTGCTTTCGATCGTAAAACATGATCTTCATCGGCAAGTTTGCCCAGCTGTTAGGGAAGTGTAGATGTTCAAATTTCTAATTTTTTGCTGCTTTTTTTGTTATCTTGCTTTTTAAACGTGAGTTTATGAGTGAGTCACGAAAACATTTGAGGAACTTCTCTTTGTCAGCTGGGGTGTCTAAAATTGGCAAAATTATTCTTTAAATCAGTAGTTCCTACTGTAACCTTTTTGTCTTCTGACCTCATAAAACAAAGCAACATCTGCTTGCGATCCCTTGCCACAGGTTGCCCATGTCCAGTTTAGCTTAAAACCAAGGTTTCATTCTCTTGTATTTCATTCTATTCTTATTTCTTTTATATACTTAAAAGTTATCTCCATCTTTTTAGTTTCTATTTACCTGTACTTGTATCTGTCTTTGTGCTGCTGTAAACCAGAATTTCCCCTCTGAGGATCAATAAAGGAGATATCTTATCTTATCATAAGTGCTAGTGTTAAACCACATCTCCTATAAAACCCTGTTTGTTATAAAATCCCCACAAGACCACTTTTCCCTTTTGGTCAAGAGCTTTTGCTTTCTTTTCACCTGGGACAATAAACTTTTTGGAAGCAATTAATTCTTACTGTCTGCCTTTGACAAACTGCACTGGAATAGCAGCCCCTTTTTTAATCTTTAATGCCATAAAGGAATGCAGCTGATTTTCAAATCTGACCAGTTGCACACACAGAGGGTGCCGGTGCTCTTGTTGGAGTTCTTGTCAGTTTAGAGTAATTTTATAATGTCTCTAAATTATTCCGGTGATAGTTTCCTGATGTTAAAAGCCACATATAGCGCCTTTAAGTTATTAGAGGCCTTTGTGTAATGGAAGTTAACATACGTTAATTTAAAACACACACTTACATCTCAGTAGATACTATCCACTCTATTAACACTGCTGGCACTGAGAATCGTAGAGAACATCATTTAGCACAATCAACTGGTCAACAGGAAACACCTTCAATAGCCTTGGGTGGTCTGCTAAGTGCTCCACATACAGCCAATACTCTCCCTGAGCATTTGTATTCAAAATGCAACACGTGTTCACTTTCTCCTCCATTGTCCGACAGCTTCATGCATATTGCATGCGCCGGCGTCAGCCCTTTGCTGCAAAGGGGCTCATCCTCTGCCAGCAACAAAAGGACCATCAGAAGCGTCCAGAGAGCAACATCCCCATACACCACATCAAACCAAAGTGAATACAATACCTGATGCTGCACCAGTCGCAGAGCAAGGATCTGCTTATTGATTCCAGCACTGACCTGTGGTCTCAATTTGTAAACTCCGAGCTTCAAAAAAGGACGACGGAAGGCCGCCTGTTTGGAGAATTGACCATGGAATATCTGTGAAATAAACAGGAATGTCGGAAATAAGGTGGAAAATAAGCACGTTCACTTTGTTTATGCGTGAGACTTCCTCACAATCCACATCGCCATCCACAATTTTTTTTCCAGACAGAGCTAGAGAAGGACCAAGAGATGGGGAGAAAGAGCATTTGGTGAGTAAGTATTCTCAGAATGGGTAGGTCTTCAAGCGATTTTTACCGAATTCGGTAACTCTTTCCACCACTGAGGGACCACTCGGGAGAAGAATTGATTGGATTGTGATTTCTTGCCTCGCGGTGACGGTGGGACTAGTTGTCTTTTGCAGATCACAGTGAACGAGAAGGCTCATAAACCTGAGTGAGTGAAGTCACGTAGGTGGGTGCTGTGCTACTCTTTAGGTGAGCATCAGTGACTTGAACTTAAAGTGAGCAGCATTCCTACCGATAGCAACACAAAAGAGATAGCTGACTGAAAGTAGTGTTTCATCCACAGACCTTACGTTGCCTTTCTTGTTGGTCTGCCTGTTTTCATGGTTTGACTCAGTTGTTTTGCTGTCGCTTTTGATCTAATTTTCAACAGGATTGTACATGAATTTAGTTCATATACTTGTTATTTTTTCTGTTCAAGAACCTGTAACGGGAGCTACTGTTACTGACAGACATGAAGTTACTAAATGCAAGATGCTGCTTATTAGTGCAGGAAGGCAAGCAGCTAAATCAACTTCTGAAGAAGTGATATTTTGGGGCGGTGGAAGATATGTTTTACCAATCTGGAGCTACAATGTATGATTCATGCAGACTGAATAAGAGATGCATTAAGCAGTAATTAGTTCTTGTTTCCATTCATCTTTTCACATTATCTTTCATCATAGTTTTCATGTTCAAAGGTAACTTTTTTTATCTTGTTTTAGTCTTATTTTGGTCCTGAGAAAAAGGTTGTGCATTTTCTGTCATAGTTTTCATTGATGAAAGCAACACTGGTGTGAAGACATAACACAAGCAAGATCTGTAGGAACACATACAGGCCCAAGCACAAATGTAAAGTGTATGCATACTTCTACATAGATGCATGCACACACACAAAGATCTAAACCACAGACTTGATTTATTGATTTGGCTGTTTTAATTAAATTACATGCAAAAATGACCAAAGCAGTTTGACATTTGTCAGTAAATCAACCTGACTATTCGTATCTTGCCAAAGCTGCCAAAGCATCTGAGGTTTACAAGCTGATTACACCGATAAGCACAGCTGCTCCAAATAAACCCAAGCGGTGCAGTAAAGGAGGCCACAAACAGAGCTTTCACTGGACGTAAATTCAAACAGAAGCCTCCCACATCTAAACTATGCCTTTTAAATCAGTGACAATGAACCTGGCAAAGAAGTGAAACAGTTCCTTACTCACAATCCCAGCCTAATGCCAACAGCATGTAAAACTGCAGAAACCATTGATTTCCAGCCTCCTCTCTGAACTGTTTGTTCTGAGGTGATAGGTACAGGAAGAAATATGGGACCTATTGAACTCTCTCACAAAGCAAATCAAAAGGTGGGAAGGGCTGCAGTCTGCTCTGAACGTACAAACACTACTGCACGGTGCACATAATTGAGACAATGATTAAAATAGAGATCCTTCTTCCATTTGTCCTGAACAAACTTGAACCTACTCCAACAAAATAACTAAGAGTGCAAGGTGAAAACTAATTTTTGGTACTTCAGAGGAAGAATGAATTAAAGATGTGCAAATGTGAAGTCTTGAACCAGACTTTTCTTTACTCAGAATAGACATGACAAAGGGCTGTCCTCTTTCTTTGCTACAGTAAGTTAGCACTCAAACATAGATGTGCTGACAAAGTCGTTCTGCCCCTGGAGCCTTTCCAAGCTCTCTGCTTGAAAATGAGACCGAAAGCAAATTAGAGTCTTTGGATCGGTGGGAAAAAAACAACAACAAAAAAAAACAAAAAAACATAAAGATCAAAGTTGCAAAGATGTGGTCGGTCTCAGAACTGACCACAAGAGGAATAGGAGAAGTCACATCGAGGCGTGCCAAGTGATGAAGTCAACCATTCCGGGATGTTGGCAGGAAAATGACCAATTAGAAGGCGAGGAGCCGTCATCGCTCTGCCCGACAGCGAATCACGCGGAGAAGAGGGGAGGAAGTGAGTGGCTTTGATGGGCAGGTGACGAGAGATTGTTGCCGTTACTGGTCAGGATACTAAACTAGTCGAGGCAGGTTGGGTGCAACGTGAACTCTTGACTTCACACACTGAAAACCACTGCAGTCCCAGATGGAAACAACTCCTCTGCATCTTAAAGTAGCTGCTCTCGCTGAAGGAAAAGAGAACAGCATTCACGTCTGAAGGCTTACTTTTACAGACTTGCATCATTTTATGACCTTAAATTATTGTAATTGACTTTTCTCTTTTGGTTGCTGTTGGTTTTTTGTGTTAGCACGAGTAGAAGCAAGCCAAAGTAAGCTTTAGTTACACAATTCTCATTGGAACTGCGTATGGACAGTGTCTCCAGTTATGGTTACTATTATCATAATTATGGGCGAGATGTCCTGGGTGTATCCTGACTCTCCCTCAATGCATGCTGGGATGGGCTCCAGCCTCCCCATCATGCTGAACAAGAGGTCTTCATGGGTCCTCTTGGTTCTTAGTGACTGAGACCTGGTCGAGATTCAGTCCAGTTGGGTCGGGTAGTGTCCAGTGCTATTGCCACAGGTCTTGGGTGTTACTGTGTAGGCTTGGATACCCTCGGGGGTCAGACACAGACGCAATCCGAGGTGATCATGTGGTGTGACATAATCATCACAGGAGAAATAATTATTGTTTGAGGAAAGATGGGCGGTATGAACTGTTCGGTACAGGGAAAAATGACATATTGCTGCTCTTTTTGACTCATTAATTGTTGGTTGACTGCATTTTGGATTACAGTAGCTCTAATTATCCTTCGGTCCGTTTTGGATTGGGTCTCTTTTTTTGAAAATTAGTTCATACACACCCTGTTTGTGTAGGTTTTCCAAAGATCCATTTTAGATCGGGTTCAAAATCTATCCTCAACAGGATAAGCAGTTTAAAGAATGGATGGATGTTACTTTTTATAAAACAATATATTAATGAAGAGGTGCTTTGCGCAAAATGCTAATGAAAGCATGCTAACATGTTCAACAATGCGCAATGATGTTTATATCGTTCACCATCTTACCATCTTTAGCATGTAAGCATGGAAACGTTTGCTAATTAGCACTAAACACAAAGTACAGCAGAGGCTGATGGGAAATTAATTTAATTCGCAGGGATTTGGTCAAAAACCAAAGTGCTCAAAATCATTACAAACCACAAATATCAACCCCATGGTGGCACTGGAGGAAAAGTCGGGAGACCACCATCAGGGTCACAACTCAACTAAAGTTCACCTCCAGCTCTGTCTGTAGAGTTGTTCCCCTTGTTGCCCATGTCCTTCCATTCAACATCTCATCCAAATTTATAGCTGTACATTGGTGGAAATAGTTATGTGCAAGATGTCTGATCTTAGTAGGTTTCCATAATCTTAAGGTCTGTTCCAGGCTTTAATTGAAATTATGATTACAGCAGTAGTAGCAGTTGTAACAATGAAAACTGTTTTCGCAAGGGTGGCACAGATTACAGGACTAGTAGTATTTTGGTGGTAGTAGTAGTACCAGGGTTTATTGTAACAGTAGTTGTAATGTATCCTTCACTTCCATTGGGGATGACCACGGAAAAAGAGGCCAATCCATCAGTTACCTAGAGAGGTCTGGCCTACTTCAGAGAGCCCAAAATACTCAACACAATCTACTGTCATTCTGTGCATTCACCTGTCAGAATAGAACCAACTCTTACAACAACAGCATTGTTAACCATTTCCGAGGCCTTCTCTTTTTTAAAGAGATCGCCTAGACACGGAGAGGCACTAAAGAGGTCCATGATGAATGAGTCTGCGGTGCAGTGAAAGTGCGAGCAGCCGAGTTTCCCCATTCAGGATGTAGAGAGCCACAATAACAAACAGGCAGTGACAGACATGGCAGACATGATGAATGAATATCCATGAGCAGAATCTCTTAGTGACTCCTAAAGGCAGCATGTGGACTTTAAATACATTGCCTGGCAGCATACTGTTGCAACATGGGGGTACAGATGTAGCCAGTGCATGAGTCCTACTTTATACTGTCTGCTTACTGAAAAAACTGCTGGACTTCATCCTCAAGAGGAATAGTTGGGAAACATCTAATTTAGCTCTCTTCTCAGCTGCCCGACAGTGTAAGGGATGGACTGTAAAGTAGCCAGCTAAGGGAAACTCCAAGCTTTGATTCACAATGTCTATTTATAAAGTTTGACTGGGTGCTGTTAAAGAAAGAGTTGTCTGCAGGAGTAACGCGAGACAAATACAAAACAAATGCAAGGACCACTTTATGAGCTTCAGCAGAATATTGATTCAGCTGAATCTCAAATGTCAAGGAACTGTAAGAGATTGCTGGTGCCCTCACAGGGCGTAGACTAAATAATAGGAACATCTTACAACATAATGTAATCAAATACAACAGCCCTGCATGAAAGTTCATGTTTGACCTTGGAAATAAATTTGATAAAATAATCTTAACTTAGTGGTGAAACACACAAACCATTCAACACCTCATCTGTCATCCCACCACTTTGTTCTAGAAGTAAATATCTCGACAACTATTGGATGGATTGCTATGAATTCTGGTACAAAGACTCCTGGTCCTCAGAGGATGAATCCTAATGGATTTTCATTTAATACCACCATCAGTACTTATGTCTAAAAACCGGAAAAACATTCCCTCAACTGTGTTTATTGCTAATTTGCATGTCAGCAAACATTAGCAACACCCTAAACACCGTAAAATAATGACAAAAATAGTAAACATAATCTGCCAAATATCAGCATGTTAGCAATGTTACTATGAGCATGTTACCGTGACAATCCAATCACAACTATACCAATCACTACGCCCATGGTCCAATCACACAGGTGTTTTCACCCAACTTCAAGTCTTCAAGTCTAATTAGCCAGAAAAGGTGAAAACGCCAGTGTGGGTGTGCAAGGCCTTTAAAATTTTGTTTTCTTTACAATGACCATGCCAGCCTCACAACGTGTGACTGTAGACTCTTAGTCTTGTCAGTTTTTGGACTGTGGTGTTGAGTGAGCTCTAAACTCATTTCTGCAGTTATAGTTTGTGTTGTCATTTTACTGGCCTGCATTATGTTGTGTTCTTGTTATTTTGTCCAACCCATGTATACATCTTACAAAAATCTTCATTCATATGAATGTTGGTCCAAATAGTCAATAATGGCCAAAAGAGATTATACTAAAATGTACACAATTCATATTTTCAAGTAGAAAGGATATGCGGCGTATGGAAAGTTAAATCATAAAGTGGAAATTACTTCCCACAATCTGTTTATCTATGGTCTACAGTGTCACTTAGCACCTACAGGTTGTTGTTCATTTGCCTGTTTGGATTAAACCCAGAGAAGTGAGATGTCCAATGGGTTGACGGAAATGTATTCCCTCCTGCTGGCAGTCCCACTGGTCTACAACCAGAGACTGGGCCAATCTACGGTGTTGTTTACTAGGAAGCAGAGCCAATCACTCAGCTACTCGTGACAGTCATTGGCAGTCTAATAACTACATGCCGTGTGGGGTATTTCAGGTGTTTTGCACACTTCCTTCAATCAAGTCCAAATCTGGTCCCTTAAACGTCCTTGTTTGTGAGTAATTTATCAGCTGTGGCTCTGAGCTAAAGTATAATGAACACACTAATCCATGGACACGCTTCTTCCCACTATCAGGTCAATAAAAACAAAAGAGGTGCCCCCATGGCTTAGGGAAAGGTGAATTCCACCTTCAGCACTGTTCACTGATGTTGCAACAGCCTCTCATCACACATTTTGATTGATTTGAAACTAAAAAGCTTTGACATGTTTTGCTTCAGCTGGAAGTGCAGCTGAATTTAAAATGAAATCGACTTATGTTACTGAGTATAAAGCTTTAATTGAATCCTCCATAAACCTAAACTGGACATGTATTTTTAAATACTAATATTGTACTAAACTCTTTAAATTTGCTATATTTGCATTGATGTCTGGTTTTCATCTCTAAGCACTTTTATAGCTCTGCATCATCCTCTTATTGTCTTGTTTTTATCAACTTAATATGCATTATCTCTGCTTTTATAGCTGTGTGTAAATGAGAGTTGCTAATTCTCACTGGACCACCCTGTATAAACAAAGGTTAATGGAAGAATGAATGACTGCACACAACCTCACCGCCCCCTCCAAACCCCCCCAACCACAGGTAGGCCACGGCCGGGTGGACCACCACAGAATAATCACCTGCAGTGAGGGGAAATCACTGTTGCTATGGAAACACCATTTAGGAATCCCATGATCCCAGGCGCACATGCTGCCTTCAGTCTAATTTGCCCAAATTCATACTGGTCCATCCTCAGGTTTGGTTATGAGAGCTGAAAAACATCAACACTAATAAACACTCAGTGTGCTGCCATTTCAATTAGTTGGATTATTATAGTGAAGTGGGCTGCACTATCATTCACGTGAACAGTGATTTCAGTTACTACAAAAAATGACTGCAGAATACAGTCTGCAAAATAGAGAATATTGATTAACAATCAACATTTAATTTGTATCATCTGATGCACCAAAACCGTGATGAGATAAAATGTCAAAATGGAGTCAAAGCAATTACATGCCGCAGTCACAACATTTAGCAAAATAATCAGGATTATTGTTTACCAAAAATAAGTTCCTGTCTCTCTTAAAAACTGAACACAGCTTATCTTGAATTTCAAAGGGGGGACAGATCATAAGACATGCTGGTAATCCTGTCGTTACTCTGCCAATAAAATGTTCCACAAGTCATCCACAGCAGCCCCAGTGACTTTAAAGTAATAGTTTGACATTTTGGGAAATACGTTTATTCGCTTCCTTGTCGAGAGTTTTCTAAGAAGATCGATACCACTGTTATTGTGGGAGCTTTAGATGTGGTAAGGGGATTTGTTACCTTTTGACAGAGCCAGGCTAGCTGTTTCCC
>NTHP01000155.1:549591-563844 GCA_003416845.1 Oplegnathus fasciatus
AAATCCAATCCTTTCTTTCTTTAAGAGCGATTCTCCTCATTCACTACACTTCATTTAATTTGGATGGTATTTTATCCAGTAGAAAATTACAGCAGGTGGCTCTAACTGCCCAGTTACACTGCCCAGGCCTGCACATCACATCAGTAACATGAAGGCAGTCTACAGAAATCCTACGTGTAACTCACATTAAACAGACACCTCACCAAGTGATTCTGTTCTTTCTGTTTCATTTTTATTAAACCTACAATAATCCACATTCTTATTCTTATAAATGGATATGTGTACTGTGAAAGGAGTCGCTCACAGTTACAAACCCAAAAAGAATTATCACCTGATTCTGCAGTTACCCTCAGCTCTACTCTGAGCTTTTAGCCTCTTTCAGCTCACTGTTTGGTTTTAGAGCCCGCAACTTAACTTGTTTGGACTCTTACCGTTTTATTAACCTTTTTCCAGCAAAAAAAAGCTCAGATAAATCTACAGTACACTACCTGCTCAGCGCCAAAAGAGAGTCCGACCAAGTTAACGACTAGCTGGTGAACAAAATGAAGCATGTAGCACATAAAGAGCCAGATATTTCCCTCATGGGTTGGGGAGGACCAAACCAGAGCTAGAGGGTGAGTGAAATTTGGATTTACATTCATTAGGTGGCCAGAAATATGACTCCAAATGAATGTTGCTTGATATCTGTTGGATGTGTAAATAGGCAACATTTTGCAAGTGTGTTTGCCATAGCAACTTTCGCCATGTCAACTTTGTGTTTACAGCTTGTTCTGCTGCCTCCAAGTGGCAAAAACATAATAAGTGGTGCATTAATGTTAAGTCTAAGTGTTATTACTATAGTTGAATTAATATTAAGGCAATACTAAACCAGTGAAAAACAGATGAAAATCACAAGACTTCTAAATATTATAGACGCAATCTGTGACTGTCAAACAGTCCGCAATCTAGTCAGGAAACAGCCCCATCAGCCAAAATGCTTGCCCCTTTCAAACTAGCAGAACATACGGCGGTCACGACAAACCCCGTTATCCAAACGAACAGCATCATGCCAATTTGTTCATAAAGCAAACCTTGTAACTTTGCCTTTGTTGTCTGAGGCTGCCACTGTTACATAAAGCCTGTGCACACGCAGAGAGAGCGAGAGAGAGAAAAGATCACATGCTGCAGTCATTAATGCATCATCTGTCATCAATCCAATAAGCTGCGAAGCCCCATGAACTCTTTGCTTTCCTCTAAGGTCGCCTGAGGACCCGGCTTCCACAAGAAAATGACTTTTTTCCTACGTGACACAGGCTCCGAGCCCTGCTCTATTGTCAGTTCATGTGTCCTGCAGTATGTAAACAATTATCTCGCCCTACAATTATTGTAGGGTTGGCAGTGACATGGAAATGTGGATTACAGAGGGGAAAAAGCACAAAGGCAGACTTAATGAAGGACTGGAATTGCACTGTACACCAGTCAGAGTTGCATGGGGTTAAACAATTAGCCAATTAGCCTACTGGAAACAATGTGGTTGCATGTGTTTATTTAGGGGGATGTTCAGAGGCAAAGACATTTAAAAGCAGTGTGCTGATGCTGTGCGGAGTCAGTGTTAAGTCTGTTTGCAGTGATGCTAAAACAAGTGCAGCAGCTGGAAAACAGCACTGACGTAAGTGTCAAAACAGCCGAAGAGCTTGTTTCAAGAAATTGAACACAGAGGCTCGTACTCCAAAGCTCGTGTCTTCCGAGGACTGCCTCGGCGCAGGGGAATGGAGATACAGCTACTAACACAAACTCCTCTTGCGCCAAGCTCAGCATGACAGTTCCCATAAGTCTGCAGGGAGGAAAAATTACATCCGCTAACCGAAGTATCATGATCATGTGAGAGAAAATCGGTCCGGGCACATCAGGCAGGGGAGAGAGACGGGCGCGCAAGGGGTGGAGCAAATTCGTTTACATTCAAACTCATGCAATATGGAGGAGGTAATCATCACTGTGGCAATTTCAAAGTGGGTGCTTTTCAGAGCAGCGGGAGAGGAGCGCATTAGCTGTTCATTAGCCAGCAGGCAGGGAGCCCTGAGCACATTGATTAGGTCTGCGTGCAGCGCCAGGACCCATGTCTGTGGCCTGTGGACATTAGAGAACCGCTGTCTCTCTCACAATGAACTGCCAATACTGCAAGTTCACCTGATTCATCAGCGATGACGCAGGAGCCATATGCAAATATATGCTATGGATATATTAGGGGGTTTGAACCAAGAAACTTTTTTCACAACACATTATGCATGAAAGTAATTGAGGGGTTATTTTACTGTGGTTTTACCAGCAGTTGCTATACACACACTCACAAAGAGAAACACCCTTTCTGCTGTCTTGTTGCTACAGCAAAAACCCTTAAGAGTGTCCGATATGCAATATTGTTTTATTCACTGATCACAGTCAGAGTGATGTCTCTCTTTCACTGCTCCACAGTGTGCCCTAAACTTAAAGGAAGAACTGGGACTCATTTGTGCCTGCTTAAATTAGCTTCCTTAATTTGCACACGTAATAAGGTGGTCCCATAAGCCTCTACGAACTTTAAATGTCTTTGATTTTTAACTTTGTGTTTTGCATTCCATCAAGCTGTTGACTCCGTTTGGCCTCAATTCAGATCAGAGTAATGTTGCAGTTATGTGAATCTTAACTTACGTGGTCGTATTTCACTTTAAATAAAGATGCCCAGTGGAGTTTTCTTGTAAACAAACTTTCCGTGAGGCCTAACAAATGATTTCTTGAATATGTGTCAATGTGTGCTGTGTCAATGTCTTTTGGAGGGAGGGTGGTTGTCAGTATTGTATGTTCTTGTACTTTATTAAAACCTCATGTCACTTGTTGCTGTATGCACTTTAATGCAAAGCACATTGACTTTACATACCTGTAATGAAATGTATATAAATAAAATTGTCTTGCCTTGCCTTTAACATACTGTATGTCAGATAAGAGCTAATCCATTATTTCCTGTAACCGACCATTAATTTCACCAATCAACTGGAGACACGCAGGACTCAAACTAACAAACAAAACTATAATTACTTCCACCAGGAAGATTATATTTCCTACCATGTTTGTGGGTTTGCCTGTCAATTAGCAAGGATATCTCATGAGTTGCTTAGCCATGGACCAAGGAAGAACATATTAGTTTTGGGGGCACATAGCATAACCATGTGGCCATTTGTAAAGCACACTAGGCTTTGGCTATAGTGATGACTGTAATGTTTGTTGTTGTTTGTTCCAGGATTATTCCAAAATGGATCTACAGAACCCATTTCACAAATTTCAACCAATCTTATCCACATACTGTAACATAATGTAATAAATTTAGTTGAGTCCTATATAAACTACCATACTTCAACACAATGAGCAATTGCAAACAATTTTAAAACTCAACAGCTGATTTTATTTTGCACCATTCATCCATGCACAAAGTTGTATTTGCAGACAGGATTTAGGTATTTTCCAAAAAATGGCAGCCTGAGGTTTGCAGTCCACTTGTGCTTTCCAGTTGAGACATTTTTGACAACTTTCATCATCCTCCATAGGGGTCAGAGGTCAGGGTCAAAACAACAAGACGCTGACATTGACAATGACACTGAGGAGCATTTGGTATTATGCTCAAGGACACTTCAGCTGGACAGATGTCTCTGCCCTCCTCACTTATGTGCCCTAATCTTAATCTACCAGCACTTGAAGCAACCACGTTCCTGTCTGATAACAGCGCCTGTGGAGAGGCAGGCATAACACCCCCTACCACCGCCCACTCCAGGCCTCGTAATCGCTCCATTGTCGTGCATCCACCCCCCATGAACCTCCTCTGGCAGCCACTGTCAGGTCTGGCTTACCAGGACTCCTTTCGCTGACATAGACTGAGATTCACCCCGGCTATCTTCCCTGTGATGCTGTGTCCTCCCACCACACTCCCACCTACAGTGCTGCTGCTGGGAGGGGATATGCAGTAATCCTCAAAAGGTAAAAAGCTCAATGTGCGTTGAGGACTTTCTCAGTGAGCAAAAATGTAGCCTCAAAGGTGCTCTCCACCCGCTCAACATGTTGGTCACCCTCCTCTGACTCCACATGACACGAGAGGTGTACCCTTCAGACAAAAAAGCTGTACCCTTTTACCCTCACAGCAGATTTTTAAAACATTACCACAAATGACACTTGATGGGGAACATGTGTGCCAACTCTCAGCTGTTTCCATCTAAAACACAAAAATGCAGAAATAGAACTGCTTTATTTCCGGAGGGAGCATTTTAAATTCAGCCCAATATCTGAAGGAGTCCTATTTCCCTTACACAAATGAAAGCAAACTCCAATGTCTTATCGAGCTGCTGACTCAGGGTGCAAATCTTAGGCTTTGTCACACTGTGATTTCAGTTTGTGAGACCACAATTTAATATTTGGCTATATTTGCAAAAAGATTCCAGTCAGTCATTTTTAATGGGTATGATGATTTCAATTCACAATAAGTTAGGGTTCGTCCATATCATTTAGATTTGCTATCTCCTGACACATGAACAAATGACCACCCGCAAGCTACATGACCAAAGTAAATGTTTGAGAGGTTTTTCCTACACAAATTGGGCTGTGTTTCATGATATACATACTGGACCAGAAGGGTTCTGTTTGATTACTCAATGAGCCGTTACACCGTTCTTGTTGTGACACCTGATACTGAAGGGTTGGTCCCATCTTGCCTACACATCTTTGTGGACATCAGTTCAAAATAGTCTGATGATGTTCCACCTCAACATTCTTCTTTGGCCAACAATGGTAAAGCAACACCAAAAGTGTCTTATATGCAAGTCAATCAGATCAGGTGGGGTCCCTGCTGTATTGCCGCAAATCTCTTGTCTGGTCAAAGGAACCCAAGTGGATCTGAGCAGACTCGCTATCAGCTCTGATCATGTGGCACATCATATTCATCATAAGAGAAAGCTGCAATTTTGAGGCAAGACAAAGAGTGTGAAGGATAAAGTGCAGGGTAAAATGACAAGTACTGCCACTGTTTACAACCACAGCTGCTCGTTAATTGGTGGCTCATCATGCTGTTGCCAGTGTTGGTGTTCTTTCTTCTTTCTTTGTTTCTTCAGCTTGCAGTTTGAATCGGGTTAAATCATCCTCACATCTATTCGGGTTGGGTCTGACTATCCTCTGATCTCTTTTTTTGAAAATGTGTTCATGCACATTAGGTTCAGGTAGGTTTTTTCACAGGTATGTTTCGGATCTGGTCCAACATTTTTGAGCCATGGAGACCTTTACACTAAATGCAGCAACTCAGTCTGTACAGCCACTTTCATCCCCTCTCTTGCCTCTTTGTGTCCCTTTAACGGAGCATTTACACCACTGCTGGCCCGTGTCCCAGAGGACTACAATGTTATCGTGGCAGCACCCCCGCCCCCCCTCCCTTTTTTGCTCTTGCTTTGCTGACCTGACCTTCCACTGTCCATTTGTCTATGTGTGTGTTTGTGAAAGAAGGGCAGTGGCAGAGATTATATGGCCCTCCAGGCAGCTGTAAAAGATGACTTATGGCACCATGGTGTTTCAGATGCAACAGTAGCTTCTCCCGATAGCATAGAGTGGAGGGGGTTTGGTGTTCGGATGAGGGAGTGAATTGATCTGCTAGGAATTGAAGGGGGAAGAAAACCAAAGGAGCGATAGCCGGTTTCTTTTCATGTACTGCAGAGGAGATTAGGGCTTAAGCTCCGGCTAGTCGCATGGAAAAAAATCTCACTGGGCCAAGAAGGGGATTGAGGAGGAGAAAAAAGGGAGTCAAACAAGGCCACTGTGTGAAGCCCTTTTCTCGCTCACTTGTATTCCCCTGTGTGAAAATATGACAATCCAATTAGCGCTCCATTTCAGACAATCGACGGCTGTTCACTGAGTGTCAAACCTGAGAGGAAATAGAAGAGGGGCAAGGAAAGAGCCTTGACATTTCCGTTCCAGGCACATAGGCTGGCATCAGCTGCGGCTGACAATTTAAATGCATGTTGGAGATAAATCACTGTTATAGGTCCAATCAAGTCGTCTCCTTGTGTGTGTGCAGTTAAGGAAAGAGGAAAGGCACAGTTGGAGCTAACGGAAATCAATTCTCAAGGATCAGACATTGTGAGAATTCTGGCAATCTTACTTCAATCGACTGCAGGTAAAAAGACAGAAATCATTCAGCAGAGAGTGTTGCAAACAACTTTCTAGACGCCACAGTGGACTAATACCGCTTCAGTTCTTTCAATAAACCAAATTTGATGTGGCACCCAAGTGTAACACAGATATGTATTGGTTACATCGCCTGGGAACTTTTATGGAATAAAAGCTAAATGATCAAAACGGACAGCCCGATCACCAGACAAGAATATCGATCAACAATTCTGCAAAACTCTGGATTACATTTAATGATTAGTTTGAAATCCAATGCCAACTTTTATAGAATTCCCACTTTCTACACTATCTACGAAAGGAAACTGCAGTGTGGTTAAGGCTAAAATGCGTTCTGACGGGGAACATCACTGCCTGGTATGGGAACAGCTCTGAACAGAACCACAAGGCCCTGCAAAGAGTGGTTTGTTCGGCTGAACGTATCATAGGTGGTGCTCATAGGCGGTGCTCAACCCTGCCGAAAGGACATTTACACCAGGCATGTGTAAGACTAAGGCTAGGAGAATTGTCAAGGATCTCAACCACCCAAATAACGTCCTTTTCTCTCTGCTGTGGTCGAGAAGAAGATACCAGATACACCAGGCCAACACTGAGAGGCTCAGGAAGAGCTTCTACCCTCAGGCCACTAGGATCCTAAATGAGGACACTGCGTAAGAATTGTCCTAAGACTATTTTTACTTACTTATTATTCGAAGTTACTACTATAGTTAACAGTATTATTTATTACTTGAATAAAGAACAACTTTATTGTGAGACCAACACATTTCAAGTTGCAGCCTTAATCAGGGTAATCCATGACTCTGTGTTGGCTGGACAAGCCAAGACAGTGGTGGGACGCAAACCCTGGTTTCCTGCACAAAAATCATTAAATGCCTCCACATCCTTACTTTTCACCCCGCTACATAAAGTGCTCACTACCTGTTTCATTCACACTGAAAATTGTCATTGAATGTAAATGGTGAGGTGCAGATCCATCTAAGGTTACCAGTCCACAATGGCCAATTTTTGTTCCCCAATTGCCATGTGTCCTCGAGAAAGATACAAACCATCATTCAGAACAGCACAGCGAGTAAAAGCCACAGCTTCATGCATAAAATGTAAATGTAATCTCCAGAAAGTCTGTGCTTATCCACAAACACTTTGTCTCGCCCTGGGCTCCAGCATAATCTGTTTAAACCGACATGCACACACAGAGAAACGAGCCAAACTTAGCGAGCCTATTTGACAGCTTTTTCAGCTGCTCGCATTATTTTTACATTTTGACATCTGTGCACAGAGACAAGGGTGTGACAGCTGTGAAGCCACCGTAATCAACAGTTTTCCAGAGAGTTCCAGTGCAATGAGACCAATCTATGAAAGCGCCAGTGTAGTATTGACGTTTCTTGGCAAGACTCCAGCCCCGCTCACAGTGATCTGAAAGGGACTCCGACCAAAATATTGTGTGGGATAGAGCCAAGCCTTGACAGCACATGCAGTACTGGACGAGCCAAGAAAGGATTTTGCCGCTTTATCGAACAATCAATGGTTCAGACTGCATTTAATCACAAGAAAAACCCAGGAAGTTTGTCAAACAGCCAATGGTTTTCTTGTTCATAAAGGAGCTTTGCTGGGTGAAAATGGGCGTCAATCAGTGACAAACAATACATCCTCCTAAGCCTATACTGTGTGCCCGATAAGGAGATGTCACTCACTGTACTTTATTTGTTATACTACGGAGTTTAGCTAATGCTCGGCGAAATCTGAAAAACGTGTTGAAACAAAGCCTGCTCTCACTCTCTCTTATCACACTCAACACTATCGTTTATCCCACGTTTCTTCAACCACGAACCAACCGAGTCTATCTGTCGAGGGAAGCATTTCAGAAACTCTGTCTTATCTGTGCTGTTTGTTTGGAGAAGAATCCGATCTTGCTCTCGGCCTGAGCTAGCAGGGCATTAGGCTCAGCAACGGGCTGACTTTACAGGAGGCAGGCACTGAGGAAGATAAAATCCTCTAACAGACCAGTCATTCGTGGAACAAACAGTTAAAATAATCATCTATCCTCATAACTTTTATCCCTCTTTCATCTATCCATTTTAACCCTTTTCAATTTGTGATACTACTTGAGAGGACCTTCCATTTTGACGCTCAAATCAAATCAGCTATCACCAAATAGTGGCAAAGTGAGGCCATTCAGGACAACCCCTACAATCCTCAGCTCAGCTGATTAGCAATGCAATAAAAAAAATCTAAGTAAAGCTGAACAAAAGAAAGCTGTCCAGCGCCAACAAAATATTATGCTATTAGCCAATAAGCAACATGTTGCTTAGCATTTTCTTCCAAATGATCTGTTTATGCCCAAAAGCCCTCATCATTTGTCCTCAATCTACCTTCTGACTTTTCTCCCCCACCCAATCCAGTCTATCAGACATGCTGAGACTAATATGAACCACACTCATGTCCATAAATACATGCGAGCACATGAGCGAGTCAAATCAATTCTAATGTAGCCACACTGTCAGCAGGGGTCCATCTGATGATCCAGCACTGGGGGGGGGTGGATGAGCCCTTTACCCTCCTTCACACATCTGATTAATGACCTCTGACCAAGTGGTGACCTCATGGGCGGATCGGAGATGAACATCCAACTGTGTGATAGGAGCCGTGTGTTCGGGGGTCAGAGGTCAAGACAGGCACCGGAGGAGCTGCCTGTGGTGTCACGCGGGAAGCGTCTTGTCGTTTTAAAGTCGAAACGGAGAGCAGCAGCGTGGCGTGGCGATTACGGTTAGCGTCCTTCAGGTGATAGTGGAGGTTGAAGCCCCTGTGGCAGCAAACGTCACCCCTGCCGACAACTCAAAAAGCAAGACACCAACTTGCCTACCAATTTGCTGCTCTGTAGCTGAACTCAGCGTCCCTGTGGGTGCAGGAATCAATGGAGTTTCACAGAAAACAGCAATTTTCAGCAAAGCTTATTTGCATTTGTTCAGTTATTCAGTTTAATGACCTTCTTGGGATAAACACTGACAAATTAACATAGTGTTGTGATCCAGTGCAGAAGACTGTCTCACACAGAACATTTCGGCTGTGTTAATTTCCCAAATTCATATCGTAAATTGGGTGGCTGTGGCTGTTTGAGCCAATATGACACAACATTTAATCCCATACCTAATGCTCTAATTGGATGGTTCTAGCATAGATTTCAGATGATAAAATACTAATTCTTTTGATAACAGATGAATGATTCTGCACACTGGTCATATAAAGAAGGCTGTCCTTGGGAGGAGGGGGGAGGTTTGCTAGTGATGCAAACTCTTTGTGACAAGGCGAGGGTTAGAGCCAGAATCTAAGCAGGTTATTTCAACATGCTTTCATGACTGCATCATCAAATTCTGCCTGCCTGCGGTGTGACATCTCCCCCGCTGTTTTCAAATCTAATCACTGATATTAAAAAGCCTAACCAGTGCTGAACTGGGAGTACGCTGTGGAAGAGATGACAGGTCTCCTTCCCAATTTAGCCCCTATTTTTTGCACCAGCTGCAACACCCCAACCACATACAGTATACGACCTCCAAGCCCGGCATCATACCCATCCACTCTGAAAGACAACTCCCCGCCCCTCCACACCCAAACCCTATCCTGTAACTGCCACTATTGCCGTTCGTCTTGCGTGACACGTCTGGCAGTAATGCGGCTATCCGTCAGCGGTGGCGTGTCATGGCGTAAATCATTGGCAACGCTTGATGAGCTCCAGACATCGCACCGACCGAGCGTGGGGAGAAAAGTCAGACAAATGGGTGGAGAGAGACAGACAGCAAGACAGAGTTGAAGGTAGAGAGAGGAACAAAAGGATTATAGAGATTGGCAGTAACCATGGTGATTCTGCTCCATCTTTTCCGTCCAAACTCCCCTCCCTCCATCCCTCCAACTGTTAGCATCAAAAAAGGACAGTGTTTGATAAGACAGGAAAGATGCAGGACCCAGGCTCATCTCGGGCACACTTCTAACACTACTGCTTTTGGTCTTTGCCAGAAATACCTTCCAAACTTTGTAATTACACAGCTCAAATTCTGATTTGATTGCTTGTGCCTGGCCTTTTGGGTATGACCTTTTTCATAAGTCCCGTCATACAGCACAGAGGCGTGTCCAAAACCTAATTTCGAGCTCTGACATTTATTAGTGCAACCTACAGCATTGGTCATTGGCTCAGTAGTGTGCATAATACAGGGCAAAACCATACTGAATATGTTTCTTTATTACCGCAAAAAATCAGTAAATCTTGCCAGCATGGTAAGGGAGCTCTCGGTCTGCACACATCAATCTCCAGAGGGAAACAGGATCAGAGAATGTTCTCTGAGCCTCAGCCGGCGGATTTAATAATCGGTTGCTTTCCTGTATGTTTTCCAAGCCTCGCAGATACAGGACAAAACCATTTGCTTTCCAAAGGAGGACATTTGGGTGTTGAAAGTGGTCTGTCACATTTCTGCATCCCGTCTTCAATCCACTGTCCATGCTTGACTGGCTTGTTTTAATGGCTTCTTAGGAAAAAATGGGATTTCTTCCTTCTCCGAAAAGATGTCTTTCCTTGAACTTGCTTAAGAAAATAATCCAAATTCTCTGTGTGGGTCTAATCTCTTACTAGATCTAAGAAAACCAAGCCCCAACATTTAATTGGTCCCAAAACAATGGAAAAACAGCAGCTCCTGATGCGTTTAAGGAACAAAACAATTATCTTACTTGCATCTAAACTTAGCAATGCCTCAGCCAGCATCTAAGACACAGTCTGGCCTAATTCTCCAGTCAATTGTCCTCATGTTAAGTGGATAAATGTGTGTCATTTTAAGGACAGCTCTCCAGTGGGGGCTAGTAGCTCTGGGACAACATGTACATGTCAGCTCCACAAATAGGCAGATCCATTCACTGCAGGCATGACATGTCTTCCTCATGAGCTCATGCAGACTCGTCTCTCTGTCTGTCTGCCTGCCTGTCTGTCTGCTGTGGTTCAGCATGTGTTATGATGAATGAGTTTCCTTCAATGGCAAGGGAGGCGCCCTTGTTCAAAGTCACAGCCTTGAGCAAGTTATCATACTTTGGAGAGCTGCCCTCTCATCCCTCTAGAAGAACTGGGCACACCTGTGCATGTACTCACACAGATAAGCTACCAGTAAGCTCAGATCATACACACCCATACATACTCACTCATTTACAGACACAAATGTGCTCACATACACACAGCAGACTGGCATTATTAGCAGGCAGTGGCCAGCCTTCAGGGCTCTTGGCAGGCAGGCAGCAAACGGAGCCTCGTCTATATGTGTGTGTGTATGTGGGTGGGTGTGTGTGGTAGCTCCAACCTCTCATAGGCACAAAGCCTGTATGGATTTTCAGTGGCAGTGCAAGCTTGGAGGCTGATATGGTTTAATCCCGAAAGTGTTTTTTCTAAGGAAATCTGAGAATGAGGATAAAAGGACTTCCTACATGTATTTACTATCTACGTATATGTAAGAAATCTAAAAATGGACTTTAAGAAATCAGAGATAAGGGAGAAATCAATGAAAAGCTCATTTATGACTCCCTGAAACCTTGAAACCTAACACCAGGAGTCAAAGACATATACACTACAGGTCACAGTTAAAAGATGATGTCTTCTAAGTGTATAACGAAATGTTTCACTTTGATCAGTGGATTTGATTTCAGTGTTCATGCTCCTGTGGTGCATTACCAATGACACACAAGCCTCCAATCTCGTGCTGGGAAATCCATTAAAAGCTCCTCTAAGGCCGCGGACATTAGTAATATGTTTAGTGGAAAGTCCACAGAGGATTATAAAACGTCCTTGGAAAAAATTGTGAGAGAATAAAGGAAATGCAGCAAAGAAAGCCTGAATCAAATGTGCTTTTGATGGCAGCCATGCAATGTGTCACACTTCTGGATTGGCATGGATGTTAGGCAAATAATTGGTAGTGGTTATATAGCTTGACTAAAGAAAGACGCAGCTCACTTTTTACTTGACAACTGCAGGGCAGCTCACTAAATTGGTGCTGACGAGGCCAGACAAGAAGAATTTGGGAAAAAAAGTCGTTGAACAGTCTGAGGATTTGTCAACTATAGGGAAGCATGACAGCATTAATTACTGTAGGTAGACTTTTTTTTTTTTTTAAANTTTTTTAAAAGGAAACATCCCAGAAATTCCTCTGAGCGAAGGAAGACTAGTCTGTCACTTTGTCACAGGAAGAGATAAACGATACCACTGCTGGCTTCTTTACATCAGAGCTGAACAATCCCCAAATGCTTGACACAAATTGCTACAGTATGCTTTAACAAAGATGTCATTGTTACTGTGTAAAAATGTGTCTAATTCTATGTTTCATCCTACATAGTGACAAATAATTCAACATGTAACATGGTTTTAACACATGCCTGGTTAAGATAAATTTCCCATGAGGATCAACAGGGAGAAATTAGGTGATTGCAGCTGCAAATACTAATAGAATGAAGTCTGAAAAAAAATTAAAATAGCTGTACAGGGTAATGAGTATGTATAAAATAGTGCATAAAAAGATTTATCATTGCAAAATTAATCCATTCTCTTTTTTTTGTTATGCAGATCACACTTAATGCAATTACAGGGTATTAATACTTGCTGCTGGAGCACTGGCACACAATATCATTGCTAAGTGATTCACATTACTCATAATCCCATGACATGTCTGGAGCATGACGACGTAACGAGCTCTGCTGCTGTGATGTCATCCAGTACGCTGAAGCTCCACAGTCTGCAGACGGTGATACCACCAGGCTGCACTGCACTCCCTGGCTCACTCATCCAAGCATTTTATTCCATGAGGATGAAGCGCTAAGGCTGAACAATTATGGCTAAAATGATAATCATAATCATACTGGTGGAAAATGTACAATTTAGCAGTTATTAATCACAATTATTAATCTTAATGATTTGAAGAAACAAATTCACAACACTTCTAAATGAAATGCTTTAGTTATGTTATCATTCAATGATAATTAACTGAAAATTAAAATTGCAAATCAATTGTGCTTTCACAGAAAACTGATATTGAGTGCTTTTACTTGAGCTGGACAGAGGTATAAATGCAGCGCTGATGTTTCTTATTTGCTTCAAAATGAAGGCAGTTTGAATCCAACATGGGAATGGCGGACTCCGCCACTAATAATAAAAACTACCAGAGAGATTACAGAGATAATTACTGAATGAATGGCTATTGCTGAAAAAAATGCAGACAAGCAGTATCAAAAATGGGGTCTGATTTCATGAAAATCTTGAGTATAGCTTAATATATCTTTTATTTCTTTTCTTGTCAATAATTATATGAGAGGATCAATACCACTATCATATCTGTAAGCTAAATAGGAAGCTACAGCCAGCAGAGTGCTAGCTTAACTTAGAATAAAGACTGAAAGCGGTTAAAAAAATTCCCTACCAGCACCTTTAAAGCCCATTAATTAACATGTTATATCTGGTTTGTTTAATCCATACACGAAGCAAAGCATAAAAAACACAATTTGTGGTTTTACGGGGGTTTATGTGCCATACTATTTCTTGGCTAGGCACAGTAACTTCCTGGAGTCTTGGCATCATTGTAAGGTTGCCAGGCAGCATACAGTTTACAGTAAATTGGAACAAGATGGCGCCGGTGTGTGTTGCTGGCTGGCTGTCGCTCCTGCAATGTTTTGTGTTTTTAATGCTGTTTTTAACCTTTGGCACTAAACCGATCGACTCTCTGCTGGTGTACNTTATGTGCCATACTATTTCTTGGCTAGGCACAGTAACTTCCTGGAGTCTTGGCATCATTGTAAGGTTGCCAGGCAACCTCATCACAAGATCACTTCCTCTTTTTAGCAGATGTGTTTACCTCAGTCTGAAGCTAATTAAAAACATGAGCACTATATTTATTCCCCTGTCAAGCTCAAGTAAATTCACTCAGTATCAATTTTATTGCAGGAAAACACAAGTGACTTCTCTAAGCTTTTTATTAACCTCTAGTAAATCTAAATACGCAGAAATGTACATAAACAAAATAAGTGTAACCATTCTCTCATTGGCTTGTGCACATTACACTTCTCTAAAAA
>NTHP01000155.1:573032-592302 GCA_003416845.1 Oplegnathus fasciatus
CCCCCCCCGTCTCCCTCCCTCTGTTCTCTCTCTCTCTCTCTCTCGCTCTCTCTCTCTCTCTGCTGTCTTCATTTAACGTGTGGTCTTATACGGTGGTTTACAGGCAAACCCTGGTGTGTTAAGAAACCAAACAGCTCATAATTGCTTCATTATCCATTGTTAGAGGCAATTATAATAAAGGAATCAATCTAAAGATTTTGAAAAGGAAGCAGAGCAAAGTAATGCTCCTAATGTAGGCGAGGTTAGCGGTTCCATTGCCTTTAAAACTAAATAGCTAGCGTTAGGCATTCACTTCTAAAGCCACAAGTTTATGCTTAAGTTTTTCAAACGGGGATTTCACATCACATTTCCCTCGCCTGAAGACGGCAGACTGCATTCACTCCCACTTATGTCTCAGCCTTCGACTGAATTCAACAGAACTGGTGAATTTCTGTGATGTTCCGTCAGCTTGTTAAATTGGCTAAGCTGTCTAGTCACAAAAATCTAAACTTTTATTCAGATTTCTGACTAAAAACCCTCACCAAGGGACACAAAATTTGCTATTTTGGACGTCACAGCTTATTGATTGTGGCAAATTTCCTCAAAGGTTCTGCATTTGCAGCACAGCACCAAACCAACCATTGTGTCATTACACATCACTACACTGTGAGCCATAATAGCCTATCCATTGATTACTTAGGTTGGTCTAATCTCTAAACTGATGTTAGTTATTCTCCATTAATGGCTGACTTGGGTGACAATGAAAACGTATCTTTTAGGAGAACAGCCACGCTTGCAGTAACAACAGGATGTTCAGATGCACATCCTGTTGACTTTATATACAGCACTGCAAAACTCTATTGAGAGCTACATGGCTAGTATAGTATGTAAAAACGATTAAAGGCTGCATATAAAATGTTGCCCAAATCCTTTGTCACATTACTGTATGACAATAGTTCTGCTGACTCATGCACTAAGTCCCCAAGAGGTGATGCATTCAAGGAGGTGTGCACATTCTCTAATGCCATGTTCCTTTTTATAGACTAAATGCCATGAGAGAATATCTGACATATTTCAGTGTGTTTCATGATTCATTGTTTATTCTGAAAATGTGGTTCAACAGATTTCTATGTATAGGTTTGACTCATTAGTCACCAACAGACGACAAGTTGTATATATATATATATATATATATATATATATATATATATATATATATAAACCAAGGGCTTCTGCTTACTACTGTCCTTGAAAACCACCAATGTAAGTCTGCAGTGCATCTGACATCCACGGAAACAAATATTGCATTAGGTCTCATTCTGACTTTTTAACTTATTACACAGAGATCAATGACTGACCACCAGTCTATAAGACCATAGCAGGAAATGCATGGCACGTCCAACATAATAGCTTCAAACCCCATCAGGCAGCAAGTGAGTGCAAAATGTGCCCGTGCTGTATCCAAAGTGATTGCATACGCATCCCGTCAATCCAATCGCTAACAAAGCCGGGGAGCCTAATTTCAATGAGTATCTTCTGAAGAGAACAGTGTCTGGGAAAATACTTGATGCTGAATCAGTAATTGGGCGAGATGCTTTGCTGTGTGATATGTGCGTGAATGTATGTGTGTGTGTATCGGTCTGTGATTAAAGGGTTTGCAGTGTCATCTCGACCCAGGGGACGTTAGCAGCAACACCACTGAAATGAGAGGGGAAATAAACAAACAAACAAACCAGAGTTGATTCTGCATGCATGAGTTGCCGCCCGTGGGCCTCCGAAATCGTGCATTTGTGCCACATTTTCACATCTTTTGAGCACTAATACAGCCACATTACCCAGATGGACAGTTATATATAGCTTTTGCGACCCTGCCCGAACACTCAGTTTCACTCAGAAATACGTCACATTACAGAAGACAAACAGGTTCACTGTGACTTTGAACAATCACCTCCCTAACTAAAAACGTGGCCATCGCTGTGTGATGTAGCGCCACTGCTCATTGTTTCTGAAGCTGAATAAGCATCATTTTATATTTCATAGAAATATCTTCTGACGTTAGTGGAGGTACTCTTTAATTCAGGTGAGGCGGTGCACCTCCACTATAAAACACCACAGAAAACCCTGGCACAGTTGACCACAAACAAAACTCAGCTCGCCTTTGACACTCTATAAAGTGTGTCTAATGTTACTGAATATGCAAAATGCAGCCTGTTCGTAGAGCGTCTCACTAAAAATAAGGCCATTTTCCCACCAATCCTCTTCCCATGGGTGACAGTCTACATTTCATCTACCTCCATTTAATGTGCACTGAAAAAAATGTAGCTGTCTTTACTTCCATTGTAGAAAAAAAATATATATACAGTATATTACAGACTGAGTGTGTGTGTTAACATACAGCAGTGAGACTACATAACATGCTCTGAGATCAGTTATTTCCCCACATAGCCTCAAGCTGTTCAATTCTTAACACAGATCAAGACGTTTGCATCCTCTGGCACCTACACCACAGCTCACGCTTTGAAATGTACAGCGAAGCATTAGCCTAACATGTGGCGTTACTAACCTAAAGTGAACTCGCATAACCTCATGATTCATGCGAGCCCTGTTCAGTTTACCCACGGCTAACCCCAAGCGCTAACCCACCACCGCTTTGATGGTACGATTGATGCCATGCTGATTGTTGTACGAGGAGAAAAAGCGGTTGCCTTCCCTTTGTGTCAGCAACATTCCCTGGCCGGGGCTGCGGCCAAATATTCCCCAATACACGCACACACACACACACAGCGCTACTGGTTATGCAAGTAGGGTCACACACACACTCACACACAGCTAGTTGACTAAGCAGAAGTGAATCCAAACACTAATTTCATATACAAACTTGCACGTACAAACAATACCGAACACAATCCCAAAGCCTGAGCTCTGAGAACTCCTCCGGGCTACAGAGAGGATTTAATGCTTTCATAATGACATGTTGCATTGTGCAACAGACAAATACACTGAGAGCAGATTAGTGCTCCTCGAAGTCTTCAGGCTTTGCTACCTTAACATTCTGAGAAAGACACACGGCAACTAGGTTAATGAAATGTGTGCATGGGCCTTCGAACGCCACCAACAACTACGTTAAAGATCCAAATGGAGATGTAATTCTAATTGGGACTGAAACTCCCCGGCTGACATGTGATAACAGCCTGTGATGTGGAGTAGTTGTGCCTAGAGAGACCCGCACATTGCTTCATGTTGAAGACGTGGGGCTTGCAGAAACAAAGGGAGCCCTGTAAAATGTAAATTAGCCCTGTAATTTCCTGGAAGAGGTGTATAGATGTATATGTGTGTTAGAGAGCGAGCTGAGGGTGGCAAAGCCTAAGGGAGTCACAGCGAACGTGCCGAATTCTGCTGTTGGTACATGTTCGTGATAAAAAAAAGGAGGAAAATGTAGTCACAAGGGAGGGTTTGGGTTGTTTTGTATGTGGGTGTAGAGGGGATCCCATAAGTATGAGTTCCCCTTTATCAGTCCCCTTTACCCCCGCAGATCGTTCCTTTAATTGAGGTGGAGGCTTTTCATGCGAATGCTGCAGGCTTCTGGCAAAAGTCTATCTTCATCTCCCTGCAGTTAGCATGTAATGTGCCTGCTTCAGCACTTGCCTTTCCGCTACAAGATCATTAAACCGCCATGCCATTCATCATGTCTGATTCGCTCCTAAGAGGGAGCAAAAAAAAAACAACTGTGCGATACATACCCAAGTCTCCTTTCTCTGTGTTTAATACACACCCATTTCAATGTCAAACCCAGCTTAAAATGAGTGGGGAGATGAATGAGCCTGATGTAAATAAGAACCAAGTGCAGATATTTCTCCTTACTCTGCTCTCAGCCTGCCACATTCAAAGTGATGGGATATCAATCGTGTAGCAGATGACATAAAAATGCAGATTCGTACCGTTTGTGTGGTGCACAGCGGTGAGGTTTTCATATTAACACATTACCATGAGTCAGGACTGAAAAAGGTCCATTTAGCCCACTGATACACTTACTACACAGGAAGTAGGTGCAGGCTCGGTTCGATCTTCCTATGCAGCTTCAAGCTTCTAGTCTGTTTTCAGCTTTACTTTCTTCGTAGCTGTTCAACTGTGGCACGTTCCTGCCACGTCGCTGGCATTTTAGACATCAAAGTAAAGACCCTGTTGTCAGCCCTGCCAATCACAAGGAATGTAACGTGCCTGTAGTCAGCACTCCTTAACAGCACTCATGTGTTACATCAGACTCGATCAGGGCTCAGCTGGTTTGGATCAAAACCACAGTTTGCTAGAGGTTTGATGGGAGCATTTAGAGCATTTACTCGACACAATGACACTTTAAACTTACACACAGCTAAATCTGAAAGTTACTGACGAGGCTGCCAGCCACAGAGGCCCAAACTCTCAACCCCACTTCTCCTGATTTTAACTCAATTAAAAACAAGAGCACCACAGCACTGTTGTGGACAAAATAATGGCAGTTTAAATCCCTAAATTGCTTGAGAAAATGTAGTTGGAGAAATGTAAAAACGAGCCACTCTCCCTCCCCTCTACTACCCTCGCAGAGCTGACCGACAGTCAAAGAACATGTTTGCACTCAACAGCTCCATATTCAGCAGACTGTCAATGTGTGGGATTGTGTGAATCTGAAGTGGGATGTTGCTGGCAAAGAAAACACGTACTCTGTTGGCTTTCTCTGGATCAGTAAAGGTTACAAGAGACACTGGCCAATGGGGGCTGTGGCAAGGAAAGTAGGACTATGTCAGGTGTCAACAAGGCATTGGTGGAATCGTGGGTTGTTGGATCAGCTGTTAGAAAGGTTAGTATCACCAAACAAGCAAATTGGACTACTCTACATTCATCTCAGTCTGACGCCTTGTATATCAGGCATCTATTCCAGTCTTGGAAAAGTTATCCTAGTGTCAAAGCCAAGTCACTTTGAGGGAAATTCAGATTCCCTCTCAAACTTTTCCTCTCACAATCTTCTCACTACCTTACAGCCCTGCTCCAGAACATATCTAAGTACTCAAGTCCCCCCTCATAATGGGATACCTGCATGGTGTAACCTACTTTGGGTCCTTTTAAAACGATATTTAAAATCTGAGAACCACTGCCACACACCGTTTCATTTAAAATGTTTACCTGATGCTATTATGTAACTCGCCGGCTGCTTTTAAAATAGAGAATGGCCCAAAATAGACAATCAGTGCATAAACAGTCAACAACAGAACATGTTATCCATGCTAGCAGCTTGTGAGGCTGTACTTAGGCACATTGGTGCTTCAGTAAGTAAATAAAGTAAATGCTAAAGTCAGTGCTCTATGTTGACCATCTTATTTTGGCCTGTTTGCATACTAACATTTGTTAATTATCACCAAATACAAAATACAGTTGAGGCTGATGGGAATATCATTAGCTTTGCAGATATTTGGTCACAAATCAAAGTGTTAGTCAAATTGAAATTTTGACCTGATGACTGCGGTAGGTAAGAGGTCAGAGGATCACCAGAGTTATTACAATTCATCCTCTGGGAGACATGACTGTCTGTACCAAATTTCATGACGATCAATCCAATAGTTGCCGAGACACGTCATTCAAAACCACAAATGTCGGCCTCGCGGTGGCGTTAGAGGAAAACTCAGCAGATAACCAAAGTTGTTAGGATTCATCCTCTGGGGATTGCAAATGTCTGTACAAAATGTCATGCTAATCCATCAAGTAGTTGTGGAGATATTTCAGTTTAGGCCAAAATGGAGGACCAACCAACCAACACTGGCAATGGCCTAAATTTTCCAATATGCAGACTAAGTCAAAGTAATTTTCTATTCTGTTTTTAGATTTGCAAGTCTCATTGTGTTCAGTTTTTAGCAACTGATCCCCCAAAATCTGGTACTTTGAAAAAAGTACCAGATTGGCTTTTGGGGAATCAAACTGATTTGACTACAAATTGCACGTCCTCGCACATCTCAAAAAGCTTTTAGTAAATTAGGTCCTCTTGCATCAAGCATCTTTCGGAAAATGGCGCCAGTAATGTGGGAACAAAACACAAATGAGCTATTGATGAGCAAGGTTCATTTATTTTAAAAGTGGCATCTATATTAACTTGGAACCTGGAACAAACTGCGTACTTAGCCTGAATAGCCACCGCAGCAATCCTGCCAACACACACTCAGTTTCATCAACAGAAAATCCAGAGAATTATGTCATTATGTGATTGCAAGTTGATTCTTTTTCAGTATGAAGACAAAAACCACCAGAAGTAGCCACAACACTAAATGGTGTTGGTGACGTCTAATTTGACTCAGCCACTTGTCTTTCCCTTTCCTGTTCCCCTCTACTGTGGCCTCACCTGAGGGAGGTTTAGGTGGAGTCTAAATCTTCCACACCAACCTTACAGTCTCATTGTACTGGAGAATTTATCCACAGCTCCCGGCTGCTCAGGGACGCAGTGCGCTATCTGTCATGACAAGTTCATTCAGCATCCTCAAAGAGCAGCTTCACAGGCCATCAGTGTCATGAAACTCTCTGCCCTGAACGCTCACTGGTGACAAATAACCCCCCCACCCTCGCTCTGTGTCTCTCATTATTCCCTATTCTCTCTGTCTGGAGACACAAGCGAGCCTTCCCCCTCTCCAGAAAACAGAAGAAACAGCCGTGTTTCCAGCACTCTCGTCTCTGCGCTTTGATTACGCGCAGCTTTTGTCTTCTATTCTCCTTTTTGTAACAGCCTTTAATTCTGGCTCTTTGCTGGTGTCAAGAACACTTCACAGTCAACTCTTTGAGCATCCACAAGTAGTTTGAAAACAGAGTGGACTTTTGTGGGTTAGCCCAGATTCACTGCAAGTCAGACAACGATGCATGACGTGGCAGAAGAATGTTCAGCTATTGATTAGTCAGTGTTGAGAAAAACTAATTATTAATCCGCAAGAGCATCAGATGACGTCCCTCCAGGTACTACTCAGGGTCCGATTAATCAGACGAGACACCCTCCTAAAATGACAATGGAGCTAATCGATGCTGATGGGAGTGCATGTCGCTGCTCTCTATCAAGGCCGTTAAACCCTCGTCTGCGGAGGTTCGTCCTAATTTAATTTGACACTTGAAATGAAATATCTTCAGCCCGCCATTGATCTAAGTGAAACGCTACCCTCGTGATCCAACACAGACACGACCCAAGGGCATGAAAAGAAGTTGTAAAATGAAAGCTGTGACATGAAAGAGAAGGAAGTGAAATGAGGAGAGATTGGAGGAGATGGGAGAGGAGACAGAAAGTTGTTACAGATAACACAGCCATGTGGCGAGAAACGTACAGAGGGAAAGGAGAGTAAGAAAACAGTACGAGAATGGAGAGGAAGAGAGATTTAATGAGAAAAAGGAAGAAAGGGGGAAAGCGACAGGACTAGAGATTGAATGGAAGTACAATCAAAGCAGTGCAGAGGACTGGAAGGAGCAGACGATGGGAGCGACAGTGATAATGGAGAGCTAAATGGAGGGACTAAAGCTGGAGATGGGGGTCGAGTCCCTCAGGGTTCACTGCACCCCTGTCGGATTCGTGCACCACAGCCGACTGCTCACAATCAACCTCAATGAACTGAAAACCCCAGCACATACCTGCTCCACATCTCATCACCTCAAAGCTACTCATCTTCTTCTCATTTCAAACAAGATACTTGTAGAACTGCCACACATGTATATTGCATTACTTCCTTTGCACCAGAGAACATATGAAATTTATTTTTTCAATACTAACGCCAGTACGATACCTGAGTTTTGATCTTTTCTTCCTACACCTTACAAACCAGCCACATAAACACAAACAGTGTACAAGAACTTTGGAACCTACCCAGACATTTGAAGCCAACTCTCTGTATTAAGTCGGTACCAAAGAAAGTGTTAAGGTTTAATACCCAGCCTCAGTGCTTGGATAGAAATATCTGTAATATCTATAAGTAACTTGGTGAAAGTTGAATCATTACAACAGAAAGCGGAAAACAGACAAAAAATGTCAAAGATTAAAAGCCAAAAGCCAGAGCAATGGAGAAGATGACCTCAGTCAAGTCCAAGTCAATTCAACAAGCAGCTCCACTGGAGTTCAAAGCCAAGACCACATCCAACAAGGGCTGAGAAATAGTCAAGACGGAAACCAGAGCAAATAAAATTTAATGCAAAACCAACTCGACCAATAAAAAGTTTGTGTCTGACCAAATGGTCAGGACTTAAGCCAAGTTATAGACCAAAACAAAATTCATTAAAAACCTATTTAGCCTAGAAAAGAGAACTTTTTATGTGAAATTCGAACTGCTCTCAAATGTGGGAAAATTGTACCTGAAATACACTGTCCATCTGACCCGCTGCATGCCCTGTTGCCCAAACAGTAAACTAGGCAACAGCAACAACGTTCTCAAATTAAACGTCAATTCTGAAACATAGTTAGAATGAGGACAAGTAGCTTGCATTCAAAATTAATTCGAACAAATTACTTCTGAGTTGCAATTTGTTCAAACTAGACTTTTTTGTCGAAGTGAGAGCCCTGGTCTGGAACTAGGCTTAAGCTGTCTCTGCAAAATGGGTCCATAGTTTTTAAGGGTTTCAAAAGAATAATTAACTGGATTGTATATGCTTTTTACCACAATGTAGTATGTTTTTAACCATTGTACATATTGTATTTTTTTGTTTTCTAGGATGCCTAACAACATCTGGCAAAGGGACTGTCGATGAAAACTAGCCTTTCAGCTAACACGGGTGCATTTACATTTGTTTGAATGTTGATTAATGTACATTGTCCCTTTTCAAATAAAATTAAATTAAAATTAAATTAAATTAAATGAACAGAGATGTATCTGAAGGATAACGCACACGATTAGGTTATTAATTGCTTATTCGATCAACTGAATAATTAATCGGCAACTACTTTAATGATCGTTTCATTCATTTTTCTAGTAAAAATGCGAAATATTCTCCTCTTTCAGCTTCTCAAATGTGAGGATCCGCTGCTTTTCTTTGTCACGTGTGACAGTAAATTAAAAATCTTAGCTTTTGAACTGGTAAAGACACCACCATGGAAGAAATTGTGAATGCCATTTTCTCACATTTTTTTAGATATTTTATGGACTAAATGATTAATTGATTGTTCTATAAAGTAATCGGACGATTAATCGATAATGAAAATAATGGTTACTTGCGGCCCTACTGTATGTACATGCAGTCCACAGTATATACAAATCATTCTAAATCTAGTGCTGAAAGAAAATATAAAAAAAAGGAGAAAGTGTATCTTTAAACATATTCAGAACGAGGAGAGACTTGAATCATCATCTGAAACTGGCCAAATCAAGTCCAAACACACTGGACTCAAATACTACAGTCCTGCTAAAAGCGCTGAGGAAATAAGCCTGACTTGGCAACCACACAGCCTACCTGCTGGTCTTCAGAGCAGCATTCACCACAGTTAATGACTTCTCTTGGGCTAATCAAAGTGCTTACTTAGGCAGCTTCATTCACCCTACCAGACTATATCTACCCCCAACATGACTGCAGAGTCCTGGCACGCCATCACGCCTGCCTACTGGGTTGATGGCGAGCGAGGCTTAGACAAATCTCTCTGGTAAGGTTATTAGTATTCCCTGGGGATGAAATCCTGAGCCCTCTCAATTCTGCAGCTTCTGGTTGAATGAATGAGGGGGTTAACACTATCAATGGGCCCACAGCCAGCTCTGGCCTCACACCGGTCCTGCGGGATGGGACACCAGATGCTGCAGCATCTCACTTGTTACACAATCAAGGAAATAATTGGTGCGCCTGACTTGGGCGTGTAATTCAATTAGGGCAATAAAGAAGCCGTTATTATTCTCTGGAACAAATACAAAGAGTAGAACATGACAAAAGCTACAGTTTCTCGCAACCCATAAAATCAAAAGAAGCTTATGAAACAGAGTTTTCAATTAGTTTACCTTTTTTTACTTTCTGTGGCATCACAATAACCCTATAGGGTCTTGGGTTTGTTATAATATTTACATGCAATCCATTTCAGAATTTTCTGTATGATTACTATGGATTTTTTGGTTTCATGACATTTGCTTTCATTGGTTTCTCATCAGACGAGTCTTTACAGCCTCATGCAGACAAAAATCAATGCTGCAAGCCAGTGAATCTATTCAGCCATCTATTATTAAAAATGTTCCAGGCATCCACGAGAGCAGGCTGCGAGTGATACTAAATAGATTAGGATGAGCCCTAATCCACATCTGTGTCTCATAAAAACAGACCTCAGACGACGGTTTCCCCAAGGTAATATTTCAATAACATGAATGGTATAAGCCTACAGGAGCATCCTCCGCCTCGAGGCGTCCTCCAGACGTTATAAAGGGAGCAGAGGGCCGTGTGATGGATAGAGCTGGCCGTGCTGTCTGGAAGTCTGCAGCTTCACATAAAGTTTGTCATTATAAAAGGGAGGCAGACACAAAAACAGGTTGATATCAGGGATGTAGCCCGCTCAGGGGTAAAATCATGACTCAGTTTCACCAGCTTTACTTCTCTGCATAATAAGTTTATGTTTTAATTGTGATCCAATTAGTTTCAATACTAGTATACATCTCAGTAAGTCAAATGATCAAAAGTTATAAATGAAAATGAGGTTTTTGAAAGGTATAAAAAGGCTCGATACCTATCTGCCTTGTCACCATCTCCAACTGTGAGTCCCAATTAGTCTGCCTTTCCACTCACAACTGCATCACTTGCTGAGAACAGTCTGTGAAGGTGCATTTAAGCGTGGCTTCCCAAATCACACTCACTTTCCCCTCGGTGATCTGACAGCACCTTGCAGAAGTGGTTTGCACATTTATACCCAAAAACACCAGCCCCACTCATTTAGAGCAGGTGCAGTCTATCTGGAACAATCCACGTTGTGCATCATCTTTTGTTCATTCCCACAAGCCTCCGTGAGCGCTTCACAACCCAGCGACAAAACACTTAAGTGGCAAAATCACACGTTTCTCACAGCAGATTGATGGGAAATTGTCTTACCTGGTGTGTAGCAGCTGAAGAAGGGAGGCTCTGTCTCTCTTTACCGCTGCTCTTCTTCTTCACACAAGCAGACCGAGGCGGCTTTTCTAGAGCGAGCACAGCGTCGGGAAAAAGCAGTTTTAGGTCTCCTTAAAGGTGTTCCTGGAGAGCGGAGAGGACGGCTGTCAGCCCGAGGATCTGCGGGAGGAAAAGCTCTGTTCAGGCTGAGAGAAAGCGGCAGCTGCCTGCAGACCTCGGAGCGCCAAGCCCGTCTGAGCGCTCAGCGGGGGAGTGCAGCTACACGGCCGGACACGAGGTGGCGGTGTGGCACGCCAAATCCCTGATAGCGGCGACCTGTGGGGAGGGTGCTCCATGTACTGACGCGTCTGGGAACCGGCTTGAGATGTGTCGCAGAGGTCCTTGAGGAGCTTGAGGATTAAAAGGAAAAAATACCACTAAACACTGTGTTCATAATCCAAATAAGAGTCCTGGAGGTGGTTTAAGAGGGTCCCAAACTCTCCCCAGAAAGATCATGATTCCTTCTACAATGCACAAAACATTACTCATTACACATTACTCCGAGTTTTTGACCCCCACAGTGGATCCAGGATCCAAATATCTATATAAGAAGCAAAAAGAGAGAATATAAGCATAAGAATTTTTTATTAAGATGTGGATTGTGCAAGTTTGTGAATATTTGTAGTCTCTGTAAAGATGATTCCAGTATTTTTAGATTAATCATGTTTAATATGTTTTATTGTTCGAATGCATTTTTAGATGGATCATGACCAAAACATTTCAGGGTGAACCTCATACATGAACTCATTTTCACATACAGCTGGCTCTCTTAGATTTATAATGAATAGTGTTGAAGTAATCAGGATTTCAGATGAGAACGTGCAGGTTATTGTAAAATCACCGACCTGTTGGTGTAATTAGCACAATCACATGATTAGCTCTCAGCCGATCATTTTAAACACTAACCCTGGTTTCAACTCTCAACTCATTTTGCCATTATTTCACAATAAGAGTGCACTGTTATTCAAGATAACTTCACCCAGAATACAATATTTCCCTCTGAAATGTGTATCAAGTAGTATATGAAAATATTAAATAACGAGTACAAGTACCTCAACACCGATATAACAGTACTTAAGCAAACATAGATGGAAAAACAGTTTTTGAATAATAATAAAGTTGAATTATAAATTGTCAAATGGTTTTGTGTCAGTCACTTTCGGATTGGCCTACAAGTCATTTCAGCCAATCGGCTGTCAGATCGAGCCAATCAGAACTCTGGACACACCTGGGCCCTGTTCTTTGAATGTGGATAACCGAGTTATCCAGATCAGTCTGGATTTTTTGGTTCTTCGAAGCTCGTTTAAAATGAATCTGGAACTGTTAGAGCAACAAGTCCTTAAGCCCAAACCTGCAAAAGTGCAAACTTATTGAGAATTAGCTGGACCATGACAAAGTCGTTTTCAAATACAAATGGCTCACCTTCTTGGATTTATAATGAAAGAATAATGATACAATTATGATTTTAGATGAGAACATGGAGGTTATTGAGAAATCACTATAATCTGTTGGTGTAATTATCACAACTTAAAGGACCAGTGTGTAGGATTTAGTGGCATCTCGCGGTGAGGTTGCAGATTGCAACCAACTGAATACCCCTCCCCTCACCCCTCCCTCTCCAAGCATGTAGCTGCCACTTCAACATAAAAAAATGAAAGGCCCTCTCTAGAGCCAGTGTTTGGTTTGTCCGTTCTGGGCTACTGTAGAAACATGGCCGTGCAACATGGTGGGCTCCGATTATACACTAATGAAAACGTAATTATGAATATTATATTTCATTTCTCCCAATAGATATCCCTAAATCCTACACAATGCTCCTTTAAAGGCGTACCTATACTTATACATGATAGAAATATAACAAAATAAAGTTTGTGCAAGTTGTAAAAGTGAGTTTGTACACTAAAAAAGAACCAAGCCAAATGTAGTTTGAGATACTGTGAGCAAAAAGACAAACTCAACTAAAAGATTCTGATTGTTAAAAGACCAATGGATCCAGAACATATGGCAAATTATTAATGCAATTAAAGCTGATTTTTAAGAGATTTTAGGAAGGTTTTATTTTCATAGCAGGCTTACAATTATCACTTAAAAGTCTCTTGCATGTTCATCAAAAAACCCCACCAATCATGCACCAACATCACTCATAGTGTGACTACATTCACTGGTAANTGCATGCTGGGAGGTTTCCCACCACCACCCTCATGTAACTGCAATCACATAATCAGCACTCAGCCCATCATATGATCGCTGATCATGGTTTCCATTCTACCCATTTTGCCTTTATTTCAAAATAAGAGCGCACTGTTATTCAAGATAACTTCATCTTGGATTAACAAATCAATCCTCAAACGGCTTTCAAAGGACCAAATTAGCTGGATGAGAATAAACAGGATTATTCTAGCCTAATAACAGCATGGTAGACTGAATTAGTTAAGCCATAGTTGAAGAACAGGGCTCTAGTTGTATATTCAGTAGAATCCCACCTTGGCATGAGCAAACACTCACAAAGGTAGAAAAAGAAACAGCCTATTCTTACAAATGACTAAAACACACTGGCAAACTTTTCTTTTGTTCTGAAGGGGTCGCACTTTGTAACAAACTTGTTTTGCATGAAAGCAAGTTGACTCGATGATGTAAAGCATTACACAGTGAAACATTTGTTGAGAGAATGGACCTGTGTGTCCTGCTGGTTAGAGGCTAATGTTAAGAACTAACACTTCCTCATTATGTTAATAGGAAACGTAATTCAAGTGGCTTTAGGTTTCTTTCAAAATGTATTTGCTGTTGCACATTAGTAGCTAGTTGTGACAGCGTGTGCGAGAACACACCATTCGTCACCACTGTTCACACATCTTATCTTATAACTATGCTCTGTTTGTTTTTGTTTTGCCAGAATTCCATCACAATCTGTAACATTGCAAGCTCTTACTATCCCATATTTATTTAACATTATGTTTTACCATCAATATTTCCTGATGAAATACAAACCCAGACAAGTTCAGTTATTGTTTACTGATATGTTGTTTTCCTGAGTTAAGTATTAGCTTTTTTGTTCACACTCACCCATTCTTTTCTTTCTGTTTTTTGACTTACCCATTTTTACCAGTTTTTTCCAGGAGTTACAGGTTACATTTCATCAGTGATGTCACAGGTTAGACCTAGTAAAGGGGGATTGTATTGGGTTGAATATAAATGGTAATGTTGATTATTATTTGTGTGATTTGTAATGGTTGTAGAGTTTATGTGCAAATCAGTGAGTGAAGACTTAAACCTTGTTGGTATTGTTCATTTTTACTGATAATAGTAATATTATGTAATTTACTGTACCTCTTTTAGGTGAAAGAGACTGTGACACCCTAATGAAGTGTGTTTCTGCTTTGGCTGATTGTTCAGTAGAGTGAAGGGCTTAGTCAAAGAGTTTTTTGTCAGTCAAAGAAAGAGGATGTCCGTGCGGCCGCGTGCTTGTGATGTTACCTTAAACCTGCAATAGCTGATTTTTTTTGGCTACTTGTGAACACAACATTGACATATCATCACCGTTTAACTTGATATGGTGAAGTTGTCAGCAAGCAGTTGCTTATGTACACATCCAGCAGTTACGGAGCCACTTTCCATCATTCATTTGGAGTCCAATATTCACTCTCTTTTAGCCCTGTATTTGGCCTCCACCTACCCCTGAGGGAAATATCTGGCTCTTAAGCTGTTAAATGCTCCACCGTGTTCACCAGCTAGTCACTAATTGTGCCTGTCTGCTGTTTGGTACCGAGCAGGTAGTGCACAGTGGGTTTTTACAGCTTTTTTTTTTCTGAAAACAGTTGAAAACAGTAAAGTTGTGGGCCGGACAGCTAAACAATGAGCTGAAAGTCACTATAAAGCTCTGTGAAGCCGAGGGGAGCTGCAGATTCGGGTGGTAATTCTCTGTAGGTTCATCACTACAAGCGACCCCTTTCACATTGTTACATTGTTTTCATATTGTCATTTGATACATTGTTGTTATCGATAAAAATATTGATTATAGCCACTTAAAGTTAATTTGATGTGAGTTAAGCCATTTAGTTGTTTGTTTTTTTGTTTTTTCCTTTTCACTTTTGACTTACTGGTGTAATATGGTTGCAACTACATTCATATTTGCAGTGATTCAAGTAGTTAAGTTACTTTTATGCCATTTTTTTGTAGTTAACTACTGAAACTATGAACAATTCTGGGCCATAAAAGGAAAGGAGGGATTTTTTATTTTTATTTTACCATTGCTTCTCTACTGTAATTAAACCTTTGTGTAGTGCATCATCCTTGCACTTTCCCATGAATAGTGGGGTATTTTATGTTTTTGGTTTATGTAGGACCTGTGAACAAGTGGGCACTTTTCAGTAGTGCCTAGATCGAAAAGTGGCTGATGGTATGCCACTAGTGGTTCAGCGGTATGCCGATCCCTAGAGTAGTATATACTGGTGGAACACGAGCGGTATACCACTCTAGGGATTGGCCTATGCCGATGAACCACTAGTGGCATACCATCAGCCACTTTTCCATGTCGGCATCACTCGCACTTTTTGCAATAAACTCAATTGAGTGGCATTTTTTTCTGGCATGTGACTTTTTTTTATTATATTTTGATAGAATTTTGTATCACATGTACACTGTCAATTTGATCGTTTTTTTAAAAAGTAGTTTGAACTACTTTTTCGAAGCAGTTAACATAGTTAGATTTCTCCCTAGGGTTGCTGTAGTTTAACTTCTTCCGGTGTGAAGTAATTAGTAACTTGCAAAGCTATACTTTCAAAGTAGCTTCCCCAACCCTGCCCAGATCACCACGCGCAGTCATCACATTGTCTAGATGCCATCATAATTTTATTTCTAGCCTATTAAAATGGAAATCTGATCTGTAAACAGCTGTAATCTGTCATCATATTCAGACATTAAATGTGTATGGTCTTCTAGGCGCAACAGGTGTTGATAAAAGAGTTAATTTTCCTTGCACTTTATTATTCAAGCAGTTTGATAAGCATTCACTAGTCTTTTTTGAGTTCCTGTGGTTTCCATAGAAACCACTTTGATATATGCAAAGACGTGGGATTGTGGTTTTCAACAAGATTGGATTTTCCCAGATCTACACCTGAACACAGACATCACACACACACACTAACACAAACACTTACACATGTCTCCTCCTCACACACACCTGCCTGACCTGCTCTAACCTTCCAGTGTCTGTTGCCTTGACTAAATCACACCACTAGAGGGAACAAAAAAAGTGGTCACTAATAACTATTTGCCTCTCCGAACAGACCTGATGTGTCTAATTCAGGGATGATAATAGGTGGAAGGGGGGCAGGACTTTGCTGATTGCCTGGCAACGGTCCCTGTCATCTCTGTCTATCCATGAAGAAACCAATCACCACTGTCTTTGTCTTTCTGTCAGCCAATCAAAGGAATGATGCTGAATGACAGCTTATTTTTATATTTTGCATCTTATCACAGTTTTTAGGTTTTTGGGTGAGAGTGAATGTGTCTTTTTCAAATGAAATTTTGCGTACAAAGGGCGTTCACATTTACATCCACACATGTAACACACACACACACACAAATGGGCATGTTTATTCAAAGATGCTCTCTCTATAACTCCAAGAACTGAATGAATTCGTGACATGTTGTCTTTATGATGATTTTTTGAGGCTTTGAGTTTTTGATTTCTGGACACATTGTTTTCAAGGGTCATCATATTTTATTATTAAATACATTTTAAAGCAGAATTTTATGTCTGGATGAAATGTGTATTTAAAGTTTGATTTTTCTAACTGTCAACAAATAGCCTACCATGAAAAGACCCAAATTAACATTAGTCTCAAAACTTATTCTGCTCTTACAAATGTGTCACTACGCACTATCACATCCTGACTCGTTAGTACTTAAATTTGTCTTGTGCTTGCTCAGTTGTTTTGTCGTCAGTAAACTTGTGCAGACTCTGTGTGACTTCAGTTAAAAAGGCAAGTGTGGTTTTTTTAACATAAGCATTACCTAGTGCAACAGACCACTGTAATTTGAGATGACTACCATAAGATAAATGCCCACAAAATTTACCACGGGAAACTGCTCAGTAGTACTGATCAGTTAACCCATTCTCCAATCAGAGGGAATGCACATAGAAGGGGTAGGGAGGGGTACTGACCACTTTCCAATATGTATATAACCTATACCACATAGTGCTAATTGTTTAGCTCATTAAGTCTGATACCCACCATCTCTTCTCATCTATGTCATTCATTTCAGGTCTGCTACTGTATCTGTGTACTCTGGCTGTGGGCCACAAACCATACAGATCTGGCACAGTACTGGGTAGCGATGTTAGACAGTGAGCTCATAGTGTAAAGTGAGCTGGCAGTGAGACTGGTTAGGCAGGACTGGGATTACTTTGTCAGGCACGACACCTTTTTTATTTATATGCAGTATAAATGGGTCAGATATTGTCATTGTCATGAAGTCGTTGGCTTACAAACACGGGGTTAGAGCCAGATCACAAAACAGAAAATAAAAGATCTTCCAATGGGGGAAGTTTATAAAAAAAGGTGTTAAAAATGAAGATGGCTTCAGCTGCTTAACTCTGACACCAGTCATGTTAGTACATTTTAACATGTACTAAACTTAGTGTTGCAATTTCCTTCTCATCATCTTCACTTTCTTTTAAGCTGCCTTGCCTTCTTCATGCTAAATTAATGATTATCTGTGTGTCTCAGAAGCCGTCCAATAATCCTCATGAGAGAAAAAAAAGGGCATTAGCCTGTTGCTTTGAACTGGGTGTGGATACACCAGACTTCCGCCCAAGAGGTACACAGAACATGTGTATCATAGGTCAATTATGTTAGCTGGTTCAGGATAATCAATTAGCTGGTTCAGGATAATCAATAATGAATGAAAGTATGGTTTCTGTCATACTAAGTAGTTCTTATCACGATGATGTTTGTTCAAGTGTTCATTTTTCTGATAAGTTTGGTTTTAATTAGTTATTTGGTGCTATAAAAACGGGGTGAAACATCATGATTGACAGCTGTCAACCCCAGCACTGTTCCATCTGATATCGCGGAAAACCCCGACCCGGTGGCAGGCATTACGAATAACTATTAGAAACTAATAGAAATAGCCAATCTTCTCGCTGTTGGTCTCATTTGCTTATGTAGGTCATATAGAGGCAGCAGTATTAAATTGAGACTGTTTCATAACCACTTAAAAACTCCATAGAGCACTTTTAACCGACTGATTAAAGAATGATTATCGAGTGCCCCAGGTTGGGTTCCCTCGGCTCGATTGTTGGTCAGTTTTTGAATGGGGTTTTGGTTAGATCCCTGAAGTAAGGTCTATGGTTAACACAAAGTTAAGAGATTTTCGGTGCTTGTTCTACAACATAAAATACACCAGTTAATATCCAACTTGTAAATTTTGGAGCTTTCATAAGCCTTAAAAAGGCAGTTGCTAGCAAGTAGCTACATGAAACTACAACGGTTGTCGCACAGCACCTGAGCTACATGAGTCTTCGATGGTCATGCAACGGTTTTTGTAGTAGTTCCGAAATACCACACAGTGGATGTGGTGGTCGTGAACGGGGCTTTTATTAACACAACCTGTAGCCCCACAAACTAAAGTGGTTAATGATGGAGTTCTTTGACCTTTGGTTACGCATGTAGGCAGTGAGCTACTTTTTTTCACACATTCACAGGAGCATAAACATTATTCATACAGCATGACAAAAGTCAGATGAAATTGCTTCCAGTATCATTTATTAAGACAGTAGAAAGTAGGAGGTTATACATGCCTGAGATCCTTTAAAATGACCCGTTGCCCACAAGGTATATCTTTACTGCATCAGGCTACTCTTACACTGCTCATTTGTGATTGTTATCTATTATTAATGTTTCACAGTCCAATACATTTGAATATTTAAAAAAACATGAATTTGCCTGATGTCATTTACAGTATTTATTAATCTTTACCATTGTAGATACTCTGTTGCAACGTGCATACAGCTGTAATCATAGATTTATTCATAAAGCAGTATTTTTAAAATCTGATGAATGAGTTTTGTGCATTGATGCTGAATCATTTAAGAGAGTCACAATGTATCTAAGGATCAATTATTTCTTGCAGCCTTCATTTTCACTGTTGCCAAAATAAGTAGCAGCCTAATAACAAGATGATGAATGAAAAG
>NTHP01000155.1:594680-688097 GCA_003416845.1 Oplegnathus fasciatus
TGCCCAAGTGCATCATTCATTAACCTTCCCACATATTTCTAATGGAATTATTTGAGTTATTATTTCACAAAATGATTGAAGAAAAATACTTTTCTACAACTGAGAAAACAATATAAAAAAACGATAACATCATGTATCAGTTTACTGTCATTTAAAACTCAATATCACTGTTCCATAAATGTTTTAATAAAGGTCACCTTAAGCAGTGCAAATACTGAATGGCAACCAACCGCACTGTTGATTTTGAGTTTTCAGCCCTTTATTATTTGTATTGATACAAGATGTTAGTCTAGCTGAACTGTTGCACTCACTGAGTGATGTTTACACATGCAACTTTGTAAATTTGTATCATGGTTTTGATCACATTCAGGATATGGCATTTACAATGTAAGATGAGATGTACTCTTGAATCTTGAATCATGGTTAGCAAGTGTTAAAATGGATAAAAGTTAAGATGCTTGGCTCGGGATGAGTACTTCTTTCGCTACAGGTAGCCATAGTAAGCCAAATCCTTGGTGCAAGATGTCGGGGCAACATCTGTTTTTGAAGTGGTGTGTGTAGTGGGTACGATACAAAGTATAAAGTAATGCACTCTTGAATCTTATGTTATGTGCAATGTTATGTGTGCTTAGGTTGGTTACTGTTTTATTGTTTTATTTTGACGAAACAGAAAGGGGAAGTTAGTCGCTGATGTCACTTCCGTTACATAGCCTGTAGGGGGAGCTGTTGGTCTGTGCCTCAGTCATTAAATATACTGACTTGAGACCTGAACAGTCGCTGTTGTTTCTAACTCAAGTTATGTCTTCCCTTATTCAGGGGTGTAACACTGACACTTTGACATTAGTCTGTTTTTTTTGGTTCTTCGAAGCTGGTTCAAAATGAATCTGGAACTGTTGTCAGAGCAACAAGTCCTTAAGCCCAAACCTGCAAAAGTGCAGACTTATTAACAATTAGCTGGATCACGACAAAGACGTTTTAGGGTGAACTCCAAACATAAAGTCACTTTCAAATACAAAGGACTCACCTTCTTAGAGTTATAATGAAAGAATAATGATACATTTATGATTTTAGATGAGAACATGCAGCGTATTGAGAAATGACTGTAATCCGTTGTAATATTCACAATGTAAAGAGTTACCTGTACATACCTATACTAGCTACATGATAGAAAATATAACAACAAATAGCACAATGTCAAACAAAATGAAATCCGTAACAATGAAGGAATACACGTATAATTAGACTGAGGAATTACTCTATTGCCCCAGTGCATGCTGGTTCCCACCGCCTACCTCATGTAACTGCAATCACGTGGGGCTCTTCTCATTTCTCTATGTTGTGCCTCCTCGTCTCCTCTCTCCTCCGTCCTCCAGCCTGTGACGCGGAAATCGATCTCAGCGCGCCATCGTGAAGGATGCCTCAATTCCTAAAATGCATCTCGAGGAGAGAGGAGGCTTGCCGGAGCAAGAACATTGTGAATTGAATTAATAGTAAATATATAAGTTGTCATGAACACTGTTATATGGTTTAACAAAACAATGGACAGATGACGCAGCTGTGCCACACGTCATATTTAATTGCCGTCGCTTTAAAATGACAGCTCCGAAGCACGGAGGTCTCATTTTGTTAAATGCCTGTTGCCTCGACTCCTCTCTCCTCCCGTCTCTTCCTTGCTTCCTCCGTTCTCATCTCAGGTGGGAGGGACTAAGATTCGAGGAGAGGAGGCGAGGAAAGGAATCGAGGATGTACAAACTGAGAAATGAGAGAGAGGCTTTAATCAGCACTCAGCCGATCATACGATCGCTGATCTTGGTTTCCACCCCATACTCATTTGCCTTTATTTCAAAACAAGAGCGCACTGTTATTGAAGATAACTTCAACCAGGGTTAACAAATCAATCCTCAAACTGCTTTCAAAGAACCAAATTAGCTGGTTGAGAATAAACAGGATTATTTTAGCTTAATAACAGCATGTTAGTCTGAATTAGTTAAGCCACATTTGAAGAACAGGGCTCCAGTCATATATTCAGTAGAATCCCACCTTAGGACTAGCAAACACTCACAAAGGTAGAAAAAGAAGCCCTATTCTTACAAATGACTAAAACACATTGTCAGACTTTTGTTTTATTCCAAAGGGGTTGCACTCTGTAGGCACGAGCGAGCATTCAGGACATCGGCCAACATGAGACTGAACGTGATTGACAGGCATCATGTTGATATTTCAGTCGCTGTTTGTCTAGCTTTCACCGAGTAGCTCAGCAACGTCAGCATAGCTACATTAGCTGGATGAAAACGCTAACGGTTAGTGAACTAGACAGAATATTATAAATAAGATGAGTTGCCACACTTCATTATTGACGTGATAGTTTCCATCACAAGTCTGATTTGGCTGAATCAATGCGATAATGTTTCAGCATAATGTGTTGACCTGAGTTTTCCTCTGACGTCAGTCACATTCCCGTTGTGCCAGACGGGCTTCACTATTTAAAACTTTTATTTTTTTGTGCTTACTTGGAGTTTGTGTTGGAGTCTGTGTTGTAGTGGGCGCACACATAAAAGATAAGAAAATACATAAGAAATATAATAAATATATGTAAAACATATTAAAAAAATGACTTGATTCTTTAAACACAATTCAATAATAATAATTAATAATAATTCAACCTCATGGTGGCGATGGAGGAAAGGTCAGGGGATCCCTAAACTCAGTAGGCTTAATCTTAACCATGAATGTCTGAAGTGAATTTTGTGCCAGTTCATGTACAGTAGTAGATGTCAAGGTACTTCATTGAACAAGTGAAAGCTGGTGGCACGAGAGGAAAAGTTGGATCACCAGAGTAATTAGGATTTATCCTCTGGGCAACATGGATATCCGTATTAAACGCCGGGGCAATCCATCCAGTAGTTGTCATTTCACTAAAAACCAAATCATGTCAACCTCATGGTGGCACAAGAGGAAAGGTCAGGGGATCACCGCAGTCATTAATGTCTGCACAAAATCTCATGGCTAACATGCCTCAGAAGCACACACTGAAAAACAATCGTCATGGATTCAATTGATTTCACGTCTGTGGACAAATGACTGTGCTGGGAAGTAACTAGACTAACAGTTTTAAATCTAATGAATTTTACCCTGGTGTTAACTGGAGTTCGCAAGCAAAGGATACAAACAGCACATAGCTTTGGCAGCATAGGATTCCTTTGCTCATATCAATGAATCTGTCCTCATTAGTCTCAAAACTGGTTCTGCTCTTACAAATGTGTCACTACAAACTATCACATCCTGACTTATTAGTACTTAAATTTGTCTTGTGCAGACCCCTCTGTGTGACTTCAGTTAAAAAGACAAGTATGCTTTTTTAACATAAACACTGCCCAGTGCAACAAACCACTGTGATTTGAAATTACGACCATAAATACCAGATAAATACCCACATAATGTACCACGGGAAACTGCTCAGTAGTACTAATCAGTTAACCCATTCTCCAATCAGAATGAATGCACTTAGAAGGTGTAGGGAGGGGTACTGACCACTTTCTAATATGTCTGCATTATCAGTTATACTCCTGACTAATTTAAACCACATAGTGCTAATTGTCAAGCTCATTAAGTCTGATACCCACCATCTCTTCTCATCTATGTCATCATGTCAGCGGAGGAAGTTTATCAAAAAAAAGGTGTTAAAAATGAAGATGGCTTCAGCTGCTAGTCATGCTGGTACATTTTAACATGTACTAAACTTATTGTTGCAATTTCGTTCTCATCATCTTCACCTTGCCTTCTTCATGCTAAATTAGTGATTATCTGTGTGTCTCAGAAGCCGTTCAATAATCCCCCTGAGAAAAGGACATTAGCCTGTTACTTTGAACTGGGTGTAGATACACCGTAAGAGGCAGACTTCCACCCAAGAGGTACACAGAACATGTGTATATCATAGGTTAATTATGTTAGCTGGTTCAGGATAATTAATAATGAATGAAAGAATAAGTCTAGCTCACCTACAGTACTACAGCAGTTAACCTAGATGATGATGAAACTGGAGACGTGTGAGCTCAGGGTGTCAGCCAATTAAGCTGACGTTAGCTCCATGAGTTGGTCTTCAGGCAGCAGTGTTTGGCGAACGTAACTCTATCTTGGGCAACATTGGATGGGGTTGCTGGGGTGTAAACTTCCGCAAATCCAATTAAGGGCAGGACAGAGCTGCTAACGGTAGTCTAAAATCTGCTAGACGCCATGACCAGCCTCCACACAGTGGGGAAATACCACACAGTGGATGTGGTGGTCGTGAACGGGGCTTTTATTAACACAACCTGTAGCCCCACAAACTAAAGTGGTTAATGATGGAGTTCTTTGACCTTTGGTTACGCATGTAGGCAGTGAGCTACTTTTTTTCACACATTCACAGGAGCATAAACATTATTCATACAGCATGACAAAAGTCAGATGAAATTGCTTCCAGTATCATTTATTAAGACAGTAGAAAGTAGGAGGTTATACATGCCTGAGATCCTTTAAAATGACCCGTTGCCCACAAGGTATATCTTTACTGCATCAGGCTACTCTTACACTGCTCATTTGTGATTGTTATCTATTATTAATGTTTCACAGTCCAATACATTTGAATATTTAAAAAAACATGAATTTGCCTGATGTCATTTACAGTATTTATTAATCTTTACCATTGTAGATACTCTGTTGCAACGTGCATACAGCTGTAATCATAGATTTATTCATAAAGCAGTATTTTTAAAATCTGATGAATGAGTTTTGTGCATTGATGCTGAATCATTTAAGAGAGTCACAATGTATCTAAGGATCAATTATTTCTTGCAGCCTTCATTTTCACTGTTGCCAAAATAAGTAGCAGCCTAATAACAAGATGATGAATGAAAAGTTACACCACAGCTTTTACACTGAAAAAAACAAACAAACAATCATTTATTCATTGTATCCTGTACACTGACTAATCTGAAGAAAGGATAGAACTTTATAGGGTTGACAGCCAAAACTCCACTTGTCTCTGAAATAATTAAATCTTCCATGACAAACAGAGATTGGTGCACACTGAGCACCTGCCATACAGGTAGCATTAGCGTGTGCACTTCAGGAGCAAACCAGAGGTGGTCACGGCCCAAAGATTGCCCAGGTCGTAGCTCACGTGGCGGATTGGCATGCACATTGAGACCTGGGTCCAAGTTGAGCCTTGTGGGCGACGACTGTAGATGCCAGTTCTGTTGAGAAAGAAGCCGGAGAAGTCTATAAAACCATCGTCTTAACAATTCTGTTTCCATCAGCAGAAACTTTGCTTTAAAGTTGTGCCTTTGTGGAAGTGGTAAAGTTGGGTGATCTTAGAGGGATGATGTATTTTAGCAATGCACTCTAAGCAATCTAAGCATCACACTGATTGAAGGATGTGTAATGAATGTAGGTCCAAATTTCAAACCTGGCTTTCACAGGCAATGAGCCACAGCAATTTCACCACTGTAATTTTAACATCATGTTGACTTGTAGTGTTCATTCAGCGCACATTCATTCAAGGTATAATGCCCTTAAAGACATTATTAAAGTATAACTGACATGCTAATGGTGAATATGGTTAATATATTTGTATTAGAAGTACTGTTGTTACTGTTCTTGCTGTATGTATTATACATACTAGAATGTTGTGGATGCTTCAAGTTATACCCCGGTTGTATCTATAAACACAGTAAAAAATCATCCTCTTAAATGTTATTGCCAGACTGCAGGTACAGGCTTACCTTTGGAAGACCAGGCCTTGTCGATTCACCATAAAGACAGTTCCATCAGTCCCCACTTCAACCATTTGTGCAGACCCTGAGATTTGTGTCCAGCTACTGGTGCCACAGGTGGTTGGTGTGATTCTCTGTCATAAAGAAGCATACATGATGAGACGTCATGATCAGTGAGTGAATGGAATTAATATTCCTTAATAACAACACCACCAAGAGTTAAAAGATAGAAGATTTCACTAGTGTTGCAGTGTCCAACCTGTGTGAAGTAGATCCGATCACTTGTGTCCACTCCCCAGCATCCGTAGAGCGGGCCGCAGCTGTAGTACTTCATTGCCCTTGAGTTGGAATTCCAGCTCAGGGAGCTCCCTCCCTTGAAGGCTGAGGCGTAGGTACTTCTCAGACAGTAGGCGCGGGAGGAAGTACTAACTCCCACAACTTGATCATCACCTCCAGCATCCACCTGCTTCATAGATACTCCAGCTACACACAAAGGTACAGGTCATTTAATCAGCAAGTAGCTGTAACTGTTTATTTTGTGTACTGTAATTTTGGAAAATGCAAACAAAGTGAATGTCATCCGGGACTCTACATAGTGGGGGCACTGTACTGTACTGCACTAGCACAATAATATTATACAGTAAACTTAACAAAATTAATGATGATGACCAGGTAACCCATACAAATTGCATTTGTTCATGTGGGAATAATAATAATAAAATTAATACTACTAATAATAATAATAATAACAGTTACCAGTGGCTGGTAGAAAGTTGCCAGCTACGTATTTGTACACCTTGTTCGAGGTGTCAGATCCCCAAATTCCTGCAGGTCCCACTGAGACATGGTTGAATCTAAGGTTCGAGCCAATTCTGCTCCAGTATGATCCAATCAGGTAGTACGCATTTTTGCTGGTGTCTCTTGCAACCACTTGTCCTTGCCCGGCATCAATCTGTACAGCATTATACAGCCGCGGAGCTTCCCCGCAGGTCCAGGCTGGATAGACAAAATCATTATTGATGTGAGTTGAAAATATTTATCCATTTTAAGAAAAAGAAATCAAATAAACAAAAAGCAAAAACAAAACTGCTTCAACAATTAATGTTGTAATGAAAAATTAATGTGACAGTGACTTACCCTGACTGACGGCCAGGTAACACAGCACAAGCAAGACGGCTGCGACAGCTTTCATGTTGTCTCTGTGTTTGAGATTCTGGAGTCTGGATGTACCTCTGTATCAGTGTGGAACTGCTGCCCTACATCCCGTCTGGGTTGTCTTGCTTTTATACTCTGGACCATGTGCTTAATTACAGCCTAAGCTGGTTCTGCAGGCTGTTCGGGGAAGCTCAGAGGAAATTTTTATTTCAATTTATTTACCGTAACCATTCATTTCAAATATGCACCCGGTCTGATGGCTTTTGTCAGGTAGAGCCTCCCATTTTGCACTAGCCAAGAAACAAAAAAGAAGGGTGGGGACCTCTGAGTTGGGAGGATGTGTTTGTTTTTTGCGTTGGTTAGAACATTAACCTGTGAAGCCATGACACATCAAAACTTGTCAGGGCAGTCTGACAGTTCAACTCATAATGTAACTAATAACATAACTAATGTAATATCTAGTAGATTATTTTTTTAAATGTATAAACAGGCATTGTTAGGAGAAGCACTAAGATCCTTTTAAAAAAGTAGCAATACTGCAATGTAAAAATATTCCATTAGAAGTCCTGCATTCAAAATCTTACAAAGTAAATAAAATGTACCTAATGTATGAAGTTTAGAGGGGAGTAGGGGTCATAAGCCAAAAATATTTTGGGAACCACTGGTTAAATCTTAAACAATGCATAGTATTTAATAATATTGGTTTTTATGTAATTAAACTGTAAGGTAATTAGTAATTATAGCTACAAGACAAATGTAAAAAGTACAATATTTGTCTCTGAAATGTGTACTGAAAAAAACACCGACCAGCACTTCTAAAGCTCTTCTAAAGATCTAGTTATATTTGGTATGTTTAAACTTGTCTTGTCCTCACCATGAGGTTGCCAGACAACCAGCGGAGACTTACATAAACAATATATAACATGGTAAAAAGTGAATATAGAGGTATGGATCGGTGGATTTTGTTACCTTTGGACAAAGCCAAGCCAACTGTTTCCCCCTTTCCAGTCTTCTGGCTAAGATAAGTTAACCGGCTACTGGCTCCAGCTACATATTCACCATACACACATGAGAGTGGAATCAATCAATCCTCTCATCTAACATCTAAGCAAGAGATCCAATAAACATATTTTCCAAGATGTCAGACTATTCCTTTAAAAACATTCACTGCAGAAATACACAAGTCTGCTGAATAACAACTTTTCTGAGCAAGATTAGGGTTTTTTTTTTCATTTGTGTGGTGACACATGCAAACTTTGGTTCCAACTTTTTCAAACTTACGCAGGATATTTTTGGAATCCCCACTGTATAAATAACAAGCTTTTGATCGTGGCTACTTGCATCAGTTTTGATTTTTTTTATCTGTCAGTGTGATTTGATAATGACACTTTATTTAAAATTCAACAAAATTCAAAGGGCATATTTAGCACACCCGTACTGTGTGCGTATGAGATGTGGTTTTATTAATCCCAAAAGATTATGACAAAACATATAACACATAAAAGCAGGCAAGACTTTTTATTTGGGCTGAGTAATCAAATTGAAATGTCATTAGGAAGGTGAAAACTGGCACATCTGATGAGATGAAAAACATACTGTATAGTACCATACATAAAAACAAAGCAGCGCATCGACAGCGGTACAAGTGTTCCTGTGTTAGTATGAGGAGGATTACCACTGTCAGAGTGATGATTTGAAAAGTTACCTCAGGTGAAATATATAATCAGTGCTTTACCTCATCACCAACACATTTACAGAGGATTACCCACATGACACTATGACATAAAACAGTCAGAGTCTCTGTCAGAAAGGGCTATCTTAAGCAGTGCAAATGTTTAAACAGCAGACAGTGTTGATTTTAAATGTTGAGCCCTTTATTACTTATACTGAAAGTTCTTAATCCAGCTGTCCTGTTGCACTTGCTGTAAACTGCTCTAGAATAGATCAAGATATCAGTCTTGGCGGGACTTCTCCACATGCCAAAGTGGCATAAGTGATACTTGGTATTTAAAGAATTTAGAGGGTGATCCTTTCCAAAATCAAAAACACACAAGTAACAGGACTGGATTAAACAATGTGTTTGTTCTAAAGTAAGTTGCATGTCCAGCTAACTAGCTTACTATCTACATTATTTTATGGGGTTACAGGTTACGTTAAAAAATTCTCTGTTTACAATAGTACATCCTCTGTGCAATATTTCCCCACTGTGTGGAAGCCGCTCCTGGATGTCATGGAGCTAATGTTAGCTTAATTAGCTAGCTAGCTATAGCTGATAAAAGCTACCGTCATTTTGACACAGCAAAATTGAGAAACTGAGGATTAAGATTGCAGCATTGGCGTCGGCAGGTGGTTTTGCCGGGGCTTAAGCCCCAAATGTTTTGGGTGTAGCCTCCAATATCATTTTAAATGTCAGCCTGTGTGAATCTCAACAAAAAAAAAAACAATGTGTGAGAGTGTGTGATAGTCTTCGTAACATAACAGCCTGTCAAAGAAATGGTTGAAATTGCTTGTTGATTTATAACATAAAGTGCATTTGACCATGATAGTAGGTGCCGTTGTTTAGCTCGCGGACCAAACTCGTCTGATCCCACACCATACTTTCATTTTCCTTTAGCAGGTTTTCCTCGTAAATAAATCAAATTTCCACACAAAATGGTTTGATAATTATTTTACAAACTTCATGCTACATAACTTACTTTGCGTCTCGGTGTGGCTCAAAAACGAACTAAAACGGTAAAGAGATACAGACAGACAGACAGACAGTCGATGAAGAGAGAGACAGACAGTGGACACACTGCATGGACTGTATCTCAAAATTGTGTGTGTGTGTGTGTGTGAGAGAGAGAGAGTGAGAGAGAGAGAGAGAGAGAGAGAGTGAGTGAAAGAAAATCCTTTTAATATTCCAATAAACTAATGTTAACATAAATACATCTAACAGGTTTTCCAACTTTAGTCAATTAATGTTTAAAGATTCTATATACGACATTCACTGCCACCAGCATCTCAGACCAAAACAAATGGCCATCTAATCCAACCCCCCCGCCCCCTGATCATCGTAAAACACACTTCATCTGCACTCACCAGCAGCTCTGTCCGCTGCTCACCAACAGACAGCTGCTGAGCGCTGGGGAGCTTTGGAGGAGAGAGCTGAGGGCAGAGCCACAGCTTCTGGAGGAATAAACACCCGGAGTCACACCGGATTCTGCTCTGATCCGGAGCCATTTACCGGTGGGAGGAGAGCTTAGAGTTTTTTAAACTTTTAACTTTTTTTTAAACTTTTGGGATTAAAAAGTGGATTTATCTTCACTTTCGCTTCTCAACCTGTCTGCAGCAGCGGGCCGCGGAGGTGCCAACCTCCTCTGTGGGGTGTTATAATGTAATTAGTCTCTCTTTGTCCATATTGACTGCTGACTGGAGGGGAAATGTACAGAGGAGAGGGGAAAAAGACTGGAGGAAAGTAACAGAAAGAACCGGAGTCTCTGGTGAGTGCTGAGTTTAGTCAGAGGTTGAAGTGAACATAAACACACAGACACACACCCTCAGACACAGCCGGTGGCTGCTGTTGCTCGCTAGGAGCTATTTCTTCGATCTGCCGAGTGACCTAAATCCATGTAACCTAATTATTAGCTTGCTAACTATCCTGCTAACGTTAGCTACCTAAAACATCAAGTAAAATATACTTTAGGTAGCTAAAGTTTAATGGTTTCAATTGAATGTGAACACCTTCAGCTGAATGCTTCGAACTGCACTCTGCCATCTCGCTTTTGTGAGAGGTCACTCTCTTAGTCTCAGTTTCACAGGGAGGGACTCACATGCACTAACATGCATGCGCGGCCATCCTGGCTATCAAAACAAAGAGCAGAGAAGCTAACATCACAACACACACAGAGGGAGTGTGACTTCATTCTCTGATCAGGACGCCATTACTCCACTATATCTTTACATAGCAAATAGTTGTGTGCTGCTATATTCTGACTGTCCTATATAGCACCTTTAATGATGGCATTTGTGAAGTATTCTGTTTCTACTCAATATTATGTACTAAACGTACTAATTACTAACAACTACTAATATTTAAATTCAAATTTTCAATGATTAAGACATGTACTTTGAATGTAAATAAGGTGCATAAAAAAGAATCAAAATAGAGCTTGTTTATCAAAAAAAATTTCCAGGAAGGATCCCCCCAGACCTCCCTACAGAGGTCCGGGTTAAGCCCCCAATGTCCTCAAATCCTGGAAATGCCCCTGGATTGCCGAAATAAGAAGCCTGCTTTTGTCTACCTCTGTCTGAAATCCCATTCTTGCACCCATTGTTTTAAAAATTAGTAAGAATTTCAAGTGCTAAATCTGCCACTGTTAGCACTGTAAATGACGCATTATGTGGCCTGCGAGAACAGAAAGGTTTACGAGCATAGTAAGAAATGGTCAGCTGCGTCTGATCAATTGGATGATGTCATCGAGTTTGGTGTACAATGAGCACAACAATACAATCCATCTACTGCAAGTAAAATCCAGTCCAAGTTTCAGTTCAGATACTTAAAAGTAGATTTCTTGTAAACATGGTTTGATAATGACCTTTTGATTTTAAAATGCAGCTTTGTCACATGTAAAAAGATTATATTCTAACTATCATTTTACATGACAGAAAGCCTCTGTTGATCTTTGATGTTTGCGAGCGTTGAGAACTTTTAATCCACAATCAGTAATTCTTTATTTGTACACTGCTGATGTGAATGCGTGTGTTCATGTGTTACGTGAAAGGCCGCAGGTATTTCAAGAATGTCTCTGCGTGTAATGTAAAGATAAGAAGAAGAGAATCCTGAGTAAACCTTGTGTGTTATATTTTATGAATCGCTGTTCTGCTTCTTTTACGTCCATCTTTTATTGCCAACTATGGTTTACATCAAATGCTTGACTAACATGTTTTTTTCACACTGAGCAATCCTGTGGACATTCTGGGTTATTAAGCTATACTGAAGTCTATTTATTTATTTGTAGGGAGAATGATACTTGACTAGACATCATGTCTTCACCAGTTTTTCATGTATTACAACATTTTATGGCCTTTACACGCCTTGATTTTTGTATACTGTAGCACCCAGTTCCTGTAACTCACCTGATATCCTTTTTCTCACTTTTTCTCCTTTTTCTCAGGAGGAGGCAACATACCTGAAACATGGACCCAATAGAAATGGAAACTAACAAGGAAGGATTAATACAATTCAACAAACAAAAGTTCTCATACAATTCCAGGAGGGAAATCCCAGAAGCATGTGGCAAGGTCTAAGAACTATGACAGATTACAAGCCTACCCCCCTCCTTGTCAAGTGCTGATGTGTCTCTAGCAAGTGAGCTACAGTAAACAAATTTTATGCACACTTTGAGACCATCGGCAGCCAACAAGCAAAAACAGCTGAAGACGAGGTTAATGGGTGGGTGGGTGCACCTTCCACACATATCACCCTTTCTGAGTATTATGTCAGGAGGGCTTTCAAGCATGTGAACACTAGGAAAGCAGCAGGACCAGACGGTATCAGTGAGTGGGTCCTCAAACTACTGTATGTGCTGACCAACTAGCACCGGTGCTCACAATAATATTCAACCTGTCTCTGGCTCAGTCTGTCATACCCACGTGCTACAGTTTGCCTACTGCCCCAGCCGATCAACGGAAGACTCCGTAGCATACATCCTCCACACCACTCTATCCCATCTGGACAAGAGAGGGAGCTATGTGAGATTGCTGTTCATTGACTACAGTTCAGCATTTAACACCATAGTTCCCTCCAGGCTCATCACAAAACTCAAGGACCTGGGATTAAACACCTCACTGTGCAAGTGGATCCTTGACTTCCTGACAGGCAGACCCCAGGTGGTGAGGGTAGGCGGACACACCTCATCCACCCTCATTCTTATCCCCAGCACTGTGTTTTGAGCCCCCTGCTGTACTCCCTGTACACACACGATTGTGTAGCCACTTTTGACTCGAACACCATCAAGTTTGCTGACGACACAGCTGAGGTGGGCCTGATCACAGATAATAATGAAAAGGCCTACCTGAAGGAGGTAGAGGGACTGACCCGCTGGTGTCAGGACAACAAACTACTCCTGAATGTTAGCAAAACTAAGGAGATGATAGTGGACTTTGGGAAGAAGCAGGGAAGGAACTATGCCCTCCTTATCATCAATGAGTGGAGGTGGAGAGAGGACAGCTTCAAGTACCTTGGTGTCCACATCATCACCAAGGGCCTGACCTGGGCGCTGTCTACTGACTCTGCGGTTAGGAAGGCAAGGCAGAGACTGTTTCACCTCAGATGCTTGAGGAAATTCCGGATATCCCCTCAGATACTCCTGCACCATCGAGAGCGTCCCGACGGAGAACATCACTGCCTGGTACGGGAACAGTACTGAACAGGACCACAAGACCCTGCAAAGAGTGGTTCGTTCGGCTGAACGTATCATAGGCGGTGCTGTACCGTGCCAAAAGGAAATCTACACCAGGCGGTGTAAGACTAAGGCTAGGAGGAGTAGTAGTAGTAGTTGTTAAGGATCTCAACCACCCGCATAACGGCCTTTTCTCCCTGCTGTGGTCGGGAAGAAGATGTCGGATACACCAAGCCAGCACTGAGCTCAGGAAGAGCTTCTACCCCCAGGATCCTAAATGTGGACACTGCCTAAGACTATTTTTACTTGCTTATTATTCAAAGTTACTTATTATAGTTTACATTATTAATTTCTTACTTATTTCTATTCTTTATTCTTATTCTATTTTACACTTATTTTTATTGCATAATTGTAGGAGCTAACAGACATACATATATTAAAGCAACGTAGAAACTGCAGACTAGACCGTGTAGCACACACACACAACAATATGCTGCTAGGCAACGCAGTGGTTGTTGAACTGTTCTCTGGAGAGACTTACAACAGTACGTGATCATTTTGTTGTACTCACCTGTCTGAATGTCATTTTGTGAGTCTTGTGAAGGTGAAGTGAATTCAGAAGTCACGTTTAGCATTTAGCCAGACCCAGCGTGCCTTTGTTGATCACACAACATCATGGGTGAGTTTGATTTGAGTTCTTAGGGTGCTCGCCGGGTGGTACATTAAACCAGTGATTAATTATGGAAGATGCAACCTTTTTTTAACGATGACGTGGTACAATAACCTTAACCCATAACCCATAATAACGTCATCCTTTGTAGTTTTTTCATTATATTGCATTGCTGTGCAATTTTGTACTGTTCACTAACTCCCCCACATACCCCCCACACCCCCTGACACTTGGCCAGGGAACATAAACATTTAGAACATGTATTGCTACATTTTCCAGAGTGTCAGCTGAGTACAGAGTCACATGGAGCGGACATGGAGCTCTCTGGATATGGCGTTTAATTAGTCTCAAAACTCGCACACATAAAAATCAAGCGCATGTACGTGATACGAGCGCGCAGAACAGTATCCACGAGCAGCAAAGTGTCCTCACGAGGGAGCATCCTCGCGAGGGAGCATCCCTGCTACGCTGGCACAAATGCGGTCCCGTGAGCACAGGGCTGTGGCAAGCACGAGCTTTAAAATAAAAAAAATTCTGTTGAAGTGAAGATCAGCTATTGTATAGCCAAATTAAATTGCTCAAATTCTAGCCTCACTGCACCACAATGAGAGAAGTAAAACTGTGGGCTGATATTGATGGTCAGTGAGCTACAGTATGGCAGTTTTTATGGTCAGGCCATGGCCTTAGGTATCAGGTATCAAGGTCACTGGTTGATGGCCATGTTGGTTACTAGATTTAACCCATTTACACCAAAAAATATGATCTCCTCTGGACAATATAGAGTTGTCATTTGGGGGTTCTGTTGGCCTGAACTCATATGGAAGAAAAAATAATATGTACAGTACCTGTTTAATAAATAAAATGATCAAGCTATGGTCCGAAAAAAGCAATATCCTGATTTTATTGAGACTTTACAAGGAATTTGATGGTGGGGCTTATGAAAGATGCTATTGAGTTGCATTATGGGAAATTCACATGGGGATCCAGCAGTTTTGGGGCTTGATCCATACTAGGGACTAAAAGTCACATATTTCAGCCTCTGCTGGTTTGATTTTGATGATTAGTTTTAATCCGACTCTTGTGACTCCCCCAACTTCATTGAAGTGCAATACTAAATTGCTGGAATACCCCCTTAATAAACCAACAACATACAGTAAATCTTCAGCATAAATGCATAGTACAAATAGAGAACTGCCATCAGGCTGACAGAGATCGTATTTACACATGTAACATGTTTAAGAAAAAACAACACTGTAAAACCAACATTCGACCTTATTTGTCATAGCTGAGCTGTTGCACCATCTGGAAACCATAAAGCATCATAGAGGGGTAGTGAAGGTCAGGGTAATGGATTGAAACAAATCCATGATACGTAAATTAATAAAAACAAACAGGAAAGAAATCCGGCACAAAGTACTTACACACTGTTAGGATGTCATATTCATTTGAAACACTGCCATTGAAGAGGAAGTTGGCATTTAGGTGTTGTATGGTGGATTGATTTGTGGTTTATGTCACTGAGCTTCATTAATAATATCACAAAACTGCATGATAATGCAATATTAATGAGGAAATTATATGTTATGCTTTCACTTTTCAGCACATCATAATACACAAGCAGGGAGGAAACTGCAGGCATTTACTATTGAGTAACTGGTATTAGCAATGAAGTTTCAGACATTACCTTCCCTTCCATTTCTATCTCCTCTCCTCCCTCTTGTTTTTAATGGCTGTACAGTAACTGACATTGAAATGCCATCAGTAGGTTTTGCACAACCAAGATTGGGAGTTTGGCAGGGATGATGTGAGTTGATACAGCCTGTGTTGGACTTGTGCTGGCTGTTTAACCATGTTGGCTTCCATTGGCTCACCAGAGAGACAGGCGTGCTGACACCTTTACCTTCTCCTCCTCCTCCTCTTCCTCCTACACTGCCTCTCTTGGCACTTCCACAGCATGGAGGATTAAGAAAAGTTGTGTGTCAGATGTAAACACGGCACATAAAGCACATTGTACTATCTCGGGAACATTTCTATGAGTCAACAAGATTACTTTTAAGACAGCTTTGTTTTATGATGAATGACCGTATACATGTGCACATGCTTATGCTTAGACTTCTCATTAGGGTCACATGTCTGCACAAAGGTGTTATCACTCCTCAGTTCTTCAAGGTTATACAAAGAATATCCTGTCACCTTCTTTCTATTGCCCCCGCCATCTTTAATTTATTCACATCCACTCTCTCCCCCCCATCCTTTGGCTCTATAACTAGTGCTCCGTTTTCCTCCTGTCTCCCTACCACAACCCTAAATAGCACAGAGTTACATCCTGTTTATTGGTAAACAGCCTCACTTTTTACAGACTGCTGAGCAGGTATGAGCATCAGGTGTAAACTCATAAATCCTCCAGGATGCTGCCCTGCATTTTAATGAAGTTATTAGAAAGTCTACTGTAGGTCAAATGCTTCTTTACTTGCTGTCTCTGTCTTTTTCTGTTCTTCTCTCTCTCTCTCTGTTTTTCAATTCAGTTAAGTTTGTTTTTTATACACACTATAATTTTGCTGTTTTAATTGAATAAGGCAATAGGGCTGTCAACCCATAGAAAGCATATTTGGAGAAGAAAAGACAATGTAACTGGAAAATTCTGATTCCCAGTAAAGCCTTCCCTGAAGTACAGTAACATTTCAAAGATATACACTACTCACAAAAAGTTAGGGATATTTGACTTTCGGCTGAAATTTATGGACAATGTAAAAAGTTCATGCTACAGTGATATTATATGATGAAAGTAGGGCATTTAAGTAGAAGCATGCAATGGTAATTTCTTCATCTCAAACAATTTATTGAAACAAAAGCTAACAACAGTGGTGGGTATACCACAACAAAAAATGTCAATGTCTCAATAACTTGTCATGTGTCCTTGAGCATCAATTACAGCTTGACAACGACGTCTCATGCTGTTCACAAGTCGACTTATTGTCTGCTGAGGCATGGCATTCCACTCTTCTTGAAGGGCTGCCCTCAGGTCATTGAGGTTCTGGGGTGCGGGGTTATGACCCTCTACACGACGACTCAGCTGATCCCATAGGTTTTCTATGGGATTCAGGTCTGGAGAAAGTGCAGGCCACTCCATTTGAGGTACCCCAGCCTCCAGCAGCCGTTCCCTGATGATGCGACCTCGATGAGCTGGGGCATTGTCGTCCATGAAGATGAAATCAGGCCTGTGTTGCTCATGCAGAGGCACAATGACTGGATTNTGGCCAGGTACTGTTGATCGACTGTTAGGTGTCGTCTTGGTCTCATGATGTCAAAATTTGAACAGCATGATGAAGAGGACTGTTTAAATACAAATTGTCATTGAACCAGAACATTTAGTGGTCGATTCATGGATCAGACACTTGTTGTGATTTTTGTGGTTAATCACCTTGTTAGAGAACAGCATGTTATGCAATAAGTACTGAAACATTGAACAGTTGGACATGTGCATTCAAAAGTTTAGAGAGGGTCAAATTAAGTTCACCTGTAAAGGTTATAGTGCATTTTAGGTGCATTCTGAAATTTCATCTGACTTTTTATGAGTAGTGTATAATATTCACAAAAAAGTATTAGCCTTCAAAAACTTATATCAGTTGAGCCTTTATCTCCTCTTTCCATCAAGCTAGTAGTTAAATACCTCTTTGACAGCTCACTCCATGATCCATGAGGTGCCTAAAGGTTGTAGGCACCTCCAGCACTTCTTAGCCCCAGAGGATGCCACTATCCTGGGGGACAGATGCTGAGACGGAGGTGAGTACGTAACTTGAGGCTGCACAAAGCCTCTGGGAGCTCACCCTAACCCACATTCAATGCTCCATTCACTTTGCTGTGTGGCCCATCACTGCATCTAACCTTAACACTCACTGTACATGTGTAACCTTTATGATCAAAATAAGTCACGACATTTAACAAGACATGGTATGTAACCTTTATACTGATGACAATTTCTTACAAATGTGTTGTCTTTGTTCTGTTGTGGTGAGGGGAAATCTCTTGACTCAATGGTACCCTGGCCCTACTTACTCTGGGTGCACCAAGCCCAGGTGTGTCCAATGTTGCTCATGGTGCTGCCTTAAAGGTCCAGCCCCATGCAGACAAGTAAACACAGCAAGCAAAAAATATTACCCAAGTTACATCACCCAATGTAAGCATAGTGGACCTCTATGATTCATGGTGGAGACAAAAAGCTGCTCAAAACAAAAAGTGAATGTATTGCTCTACCATTTAACTCAATGGAAGTAACTATTATTGTTGTGTATTTTAACAGGCGTAGAAACAGAAAACGAGCCATTATGGTTTAACCAGCAGTCAGTCTACGGTTTGCAAGTATATAGTCCAGAGGGCGCGTTCTCACGGTGAAGCTACAGGGTTCACACTGTGAATGAAGTCCAGGTGACAATGTAGGCTTACCAGCTAATGTTGGCAAGTCAAGAGGACACAACATGTAAATAAGACAATTACGGGAAGGCACAATTCTCCACACACTTTCAGCTCCTGTGCCAAGCTGGACCACCAGCCTGTCCACTGAACTGATATCAACCATCTATAAAACTTCCAGCAAGACAGCAAGTAGACTCCCAAATTGTCGCAGTAACGGTGTTACTGGGGTTAGTAACAGTTACGTAATTGCTGAATTTCAGCAAAGTTCCCGTAACAACACGGCAAAGCTTTTCCACTTTGGAAAGTTTAGTACTACCAGAAGTTCATCATTCACATTCTCATTCAAGATCTTCACATACAATATACTATCTTCCCAAGGGTAGTTTGTTAATTCAGTGTTTCCCTATGGTGCAGTTTCTCATTTTGGTTCAATCTCTTTAGCTATAGGCGACTATAACTTAGGGAACTTCATGTTTCCTTTGAACCTTTAAATACAGGAGACAAACTGGAATAATCACTGTTAGGCTCCCAAATCTACTTTCCCTGACAGTACCTATTATCATTTAATAGACTGTTCCCAAACTGCTTCTTCAAGCCTTTAGTTATCTCCTCTGCTCTCTCTGAGATAAATCACAACATCACTCTGAGTTCTGCTCTGTAGCACCTATGGAAAGTGGACAGGTCACCTAGAAACACAGTCCTAATGCAAATGGAGCATAGGAATGCAAGGGTGCTATCTGCAGTATGGAAAGGATACAGCGATGGAGATATACTGTGTGTAAGTGTGTGTGTGGACAGGGAAACTCAAATCAATCTCAAGTAGAAGAGAGACAAAGGAGGGCAAAAAATTAACTTGCACAATAAAATAGTGATTTTTGTTTTTCTTGATTTTTTCATGACAAGAGGTTGTTGCTTTGATGTTTAGCACTTAAGTGTCAGTGGTGTCCCATCCAAATACAAAAAAACCTAAATTGTTGCTTTATCTATTCCATCTCTTAAATTGATGCTTTATTAAATGTTGTCGATGTACATGACTTCCTGTGAAGAAGAGGAAGTATTAAGAACATCAAATGTTCTTAAGCAAAGATGTAATAAACTGGCCATAGGTTGAATTAAAGTGGCGACCAACATCGACTCCATCAGACAAAAGGCGTTCTTCATGCGCCAACTCAGGAAGTTCGAGCTGCCTAAGCAGCTGCTGATCCAATTTTACACCGCTATTATTCAGTCTGTTCTCTGCACATCCATCACTGTGTGGTTTGGATCGGCCACCAAACAGGATAGGAACAGACTACAACAGACAGTCAGGACTGCAGAAAGAATCATAGGTGAATCATTATGTATTCTCATTTAAATGCACACTGTTTATTAACAAGTAAATATCATCACTCAAACACAAATCTATGCATGCTGTGTATACTGTATATGCTGTCATATCCACCTACCTCATATATGTATATAAAGCTACCTGTTAGAGTAATTGTGTTTATTTCAGCACCCTTTGCACTCTGCTCCATTGCACTATTGTCTTACTGTCTACAAATGTTATTGTTATTGTCTTTTTATATATATACTGTATATACATATTTAAATCTGTACATAGTAGTTAAATGTTTATGTTTACCTTTGCCCAGCTTTGTTGTCCTTGTTTTAAGCTGTATGTATTTCTGTGTATGTACACTGAGAGCAACAAAAACTGGAGTCAAATTCCTTGTATGTGTACACATACCTGGCCAATAAAGCTGATTCTGATTCTGAATTGCTTTGTGGTAACAATCAGTGCTGGCTAGTGTGCCAAAGAGACATTTCCATGAATAAGAGGCAGATTATTACTTTTAAGATGCACTTCAGTGTCTGAGAGAATAAGCAGGCTGCTTTGAATCACCAGTGTGTCCAAATTTAGTTCATCAATGCTTATTAAAGGTTCCAGGATACCAGAACATTGTGTTGTGGTTCCGCAAGATACCTGTGCAGGGCAGGACTGGGCAGGGCAGGGCATTTACTCACAACCAAAGGAAACATTATTGTATTTTCAGATTACCTTTCATATTAGACCTGAGGGCAGTGTAATTATGTATTTGGCACCTCTTTAAAGGCTGTGAACATGTGAGCTCTACAGCAGCAGGTAAGTTTACATTGACTGTGACAACAAGCTGTGTACATATTTGGTAACAGCAAATTCCAACCTGTAATTAGTCAGACTCAGAGCATCTAGCACTAATTGGTGCCTTCATGGTTGAAGTCACATGCTTTGTACATTCAACCATCCACCCCATAACCTCGTAGCAACTTTTTGCAGCAACTTTATTTATACTACTCACAACTTTGCTACTCAGGAAAACATACGCGTAGTTTGTTCTGAACCACAGGCGTAGATGCTCAAACACGTCATTTTGACATGAACCAATTTTATTATTGTAACATTAGACAAAGATGCACCCAAAGAGCATTTGCGGATATTAGGTCCTTTTTAAAAGTATAACCTCTCAATCATCACTTACGACCCGCTAGAAGTGTGTGGCAGTGTCTGTATCTGCAGAGACCCTGCCCTCTGCCTGGATTTTCTTACTTTGCTGTGCTCGGGACGTTTCTGGGCATCAGCGTTTTGGCAGTGGTGTGTAGACCCCAGCCAATAACAGTGCGCAGGGTGTGAGGTGCGGGACTCTATAAAAACGTAGTGACCACTTACCAGATCGAGTGGGGGACCCAACTTTGAATGTTGCATTTACAACAAATCGACCGACAAATCCGACTTGTTATACCTTTAAGAAGACCCAAGGTAGTTCCTTTCATGAAATTCCCTTCGTGTCTGGTTCAAATGTCAGACAAAGACAACCACAACAAAAGACATCACAGATAAAGACAGACATCAAACTGCAGAGTGCTGCCAACAAACCAAGAATTAAGTACAAGTGACACACCTATCATTTCACAGGGATTTGGCAGTGGTCTCACAAAGCTGTGTTGTTGATGACCCACTTATTCTTAACTACAGACAATGAGAAATCCATACATCAGTTTTCTATACTGCTTATCCTTAGAGGGTTGCGGGGGTGCTGGAGCCGATTCCAGCCGGCAGAGGCGGGTTACACCCTGGACAGGTCGCCATATAGAGACAGTCCACTCACGCTCACATTCACACCTAGGAGGAAGCCGGAGTACCCAGAGAAAGCCCACGCAGGCACAAGCAGAACATGCAAATTCCACACAGAGAGGCCCCAGTCGGCCGTTGGGTTTGAACCCAGAATCCTCTTGCTGTCCCTCGCCGTGTCGCCCTCACAATGAGAAATACAAAGCAATAAAGCAGAATGTTAGAATGCTCTCCGCAAATAAACAATAGAAAGGAACCAAAGAGTAAATGACAGCTGAGCTAATAAGGACCTGCAGTGGAATGTAACCAAGTACATTTACTCAAGTACTGTACTTAAGTACAATTTTGAGGCAGTTGTACTTTACTAGAGTATTTCCATTTTATGCTACTTTATACTTCTACTCCACTATGTTTATTTAAGCCAATATTGTACTTTTTACTCCACTACATTTATAGTTACTAATTACTTTGTAGATTGAGATTATTAATTCAAAATGTAAATCATCTAATAAAATATGACGTATCATTATGGATTAAGCTATCCAGCAGTATATAAAGTACTTGAAATTAGCTCCACATTTACCAACTGCAACATTAGTGATGCTTACACATGAATGCATCACTCATTCTAATCCAGTTATATTACATATTATTCTGACATAGGCCATTCTGCATGATTAGTACTTTTACTTCAGGCATTTTAAGTATATTCTGATGCCAATACATTTGCAGTTTTGCTTAAGAAAGTAAAAGATCTGAACACTTCTTCCACCACCGAACATTCAGTAATCAAAGCAAACATTTATAATCCATGACATCACTAACCTTAATGTGTAGCCTTAATGTTTATTAAACTAATGCCATATTCTCTTACCCCCCCTTTTTGAAAAAAGTGCATCATGAATTTTTATTGTATAAAAATAAGAACTACTGAATATTCATTAAACCACTGCTGAGATAAAGTAAATCACTGCTATAACATTTAATGAGTAAGCAAATGCATTTTCAGAGTAACCGGCCTCTACATAGTCTCACTTGGCAAAACACGTGACACTGTAATCTGTGATGGTTCGGTATCCATCACACTTGTGTTTCAAGCACAAATGAAACACCAACCTTCACAACTGACAATGGAGAGTTTGATCTTCTGCAAGTTTGACAGGTCTGCCATCGAAACCAATTATTTTCTAGGTCACCAATTAGATGAGAGATTAGAGTACAGTCGGTTCAGGCATTTAGGGAGTGGTTTAAATCACGTGATTAAACAGAGCTGCAATAGGTGCCTAAAATGTGACCTTCAGTCTTTTTCCAAATTAACTGTGGTGAGAGGCAAAGCAAACCAACTATAGGAAATGGCCCCAAAATGTTGTAGGTACTGCAGCCAGTACTTACTCATGCTTGAAAAGCCTAACAGACTGAGGGAAAACATGAGTAGAGATACAATAAGACCTTCCTAATTTATCCACCAAGGGGCAACTGTTAAGATGATTCTGCTCTTGACCCTGACAAGTGAGAGGTCAAGGTTTACATTGGTGGTGAATATAAAAAAGCATTTCCTCTCTCCCTCTTTCTCCTGCCTTGCTGCCCTCTCCTCAGTTTAACTCCACCCTTCTTCTTCTTCCTTTTCCACCTGGTCCTACATCTGATTTCATTCTTAAGTTCTTTTTCCTCTTCTTCTTCCTGTACCACCACCAGCACCACCACTCCACCCACACACAGTCCACTTTCCCATTGATATTCGGAGCATCATTTCATCACTGCCTCCCATCTCTTCATGTTGGTGCTCAGCTTCACGATCAATACAGCCAGAGGAGACACGATAAGAAGCTTTAATAATTCTCCTGATACTGTCACCNTATGAAATGCAGAACAATAGTTTGTAGGCGTGGGAATCACAGACATTCTCACAATATAGGTGATTCCTAATCCTAATACATCACGTCTTCTTCCGCCCTTATGTTCCACCCGTGCCCCCTCTGTGTCTATCAGGTGAACAAACATTTAATAATTATATGAATTAGTATAGCTATTTTTCAGTGAGAGTAATAACTAGGTTAACACACCCACAGCCTAACAGCACCTCTGTGTCACCAGCTGAGCCTCCCCCTTTAAGGAACGTGGCCTCGTGGGTAACCTGTATATGAGAGAGAAGTACCTGCACGGTGCCGCAGCCACAGAAAAGTACATGCTATTAGGGGTAGTTAAGTTACTTTACTCAGCCATAAAGTGTCTGGATAAGCTCAGGCTGCAGTATCATAGTTACTGAAAGGCTGTGTGTTGTGTTCGCTGCCACAGAAGAGAAATAAAAAGTCCCTGTTCATGCAACGTTACTATGGCATCTAATTACCAGCTACAAGCCAGGTTGACGTCAATTAAAATAAAACCAGAGGTCTCTACAGTTCAGAGCCACAGACCCGGAAAGGTAACATATGCAATCACAGAGTTGGGCTTTGATAGAGGAACAAATATGTTGTGCAGCAACAACAACCGTGTCTGTACTGATGAAGTGGATCAGATGATTGATCGCGGAATGTTTTGTTCTCTTTTATGACCTTATTTTCGCTGTGGCGGGCAACATTACAGCGGAAACACGGTAGAAGAAACCGAGGTGTTCCCAGACTTTTGACTTATATGAAGACATCGGCTCCACCACCTTAATTCTCCGCCATCTCTGATATATCGTCATATTGATTATTTGTCCCACCAATAATAGTTTGATGGTTTTATTTAATGATACACACATTTTCTTCAAGTATACGTTATGTCTCAGACATAAAAAGCACATTTTCATTATTATTGAGCAAAAAAAAAGACAAATCTTTGTTCGGAGCAACTGCACTTTGGTTTAAAATACCACAATTGGCCTTTGCCTTCCGGTAGGCTTATTTATGCATGCTCAGTGGCCTGTTGAAAAATCTAATTAGTATCTTAGCTATTTGAAGATCCAGAATAAAGATCTAAAATGGCAAAATTCCAATGGAATCACTGATCAATAGTAAGCCATCTTGACAGTGCTGACCTTTGAGAGGACAGAGAGCCAAAGAATCCAAAATGGAGGAAGCTATCGTAGCTTACTAGCTGTGTGTCACCATTCATTTTGGGGGGTTTTTTTTGCTGACAGATGGTGTGTGTCTATGTTTGTTTAACCTGCACAGATGCATCAAACAATACTGAAGCGAGGACAGGACTATTAAGAGATGCACAGTGTGCTGCAAAAAGTACCACTGTGCCTACTGTAAAATGGTGTATAACCATTTACATGAGGTACAAAATCACGTCGTCATTGCAGTTCAACAGGAAGGTATGTGTAAATTCTTTATTCAGTTCAATTATACTGCGTGTGTGTGTGTGTCACAAACACAATGATGTTTTAAAGTTTATGAACCCTTCTGTTTTTTTCGCATGTGTTGGCCTGTCATTCCTCCTTAGAATTTTAAAGTAAAAACATATAAGTCACTGACCTTTGAACTATGAATCCCAAAGGTTCACATACTTCTCTATCTCTGTCTCATTTTATGTCAGTTAGTTTTGATCAGGGTTAAACTGATAAACAAGGAAAACTATAGCACCCTGCGAGGGCTGGTGTGGGGTGCAGGCATCTGTTCCAGCCGAGTAATAACACACCTGATTTGACTGATCAGCTAACATTCTTTGATCAGGGCTGTAATTAGTAGAATCAGGTGTGTTACTGCTTGGACAGAACAAAACCTTCACCCACACTGGCCTTAATGATCGGTGGGTGTCTGGTAAAAAATCCCAGATGGATCTTAATGTTGTTGTGCTCTTGAGCAAGGCGCTTCACCCCAAAACCTCTACAGGGGCGCTGCACTGCATATAACATTATTGTAAACAAGACAATTGATCAAACTTGTTCTTTCTTCATTTTAGATTTTGTCATCATCAAGTGCGGTCGAGGCTGCAGACAAACATCACATTTTCACTGCTGCTCCTGCACGTCAGCATTAATCAGAAGGGCTGCTCTATCTCCAGCAGCACCACCTCCACCTCCATCCCCAGCAGAACCACTTCCATCCCCAGCAGAACCACCTCCACCCCTAGCAGAACCACCTCCATCCCCAGTAGAACCACTTCCATCCCCAGCAGAAGTACCTCCGTCTTCATCCCCAGCAGAACCATCTCCACCTCCATCCCCAGCAGAACCACTTCCATCCCCAGCAGAACCACCTCCACCTCCGTCCCCAGCAGAACCACCTCCACCTCCATCCCCAGCAGAACCACTTCCACCTCCAGCAGCGCCACTTCCACTTGGTCACTCCACATCTTTACAAGATCTTACGAAGCACTTGATGCCAAAAAAAATGAAATGAAAAGAAATGTCAAAAATGTCATCCATATCAACTTAGCCCTATCAATTGAACTAATGTTAAAGTAAAAGTAAAGTCAGTGTTGTACAGTAGGTTCACAGTGAGCTTGCTAGATGGATGGATTTCACAATTTCAATGACCATATTCTCATCACCCTTCATTTGTATGTTGTACTTCGTACATCACCTCAGGTAACAAGCATATTCAAGGAATGTTGTAGTGTTCTTATTCTTTTGAATGTGTGCCTTACAATGTCTTATACTTTTCTGGACTCACCATGCTGTAAGTGGAGCAATTGAAGTCCTTGAGCGGAAAATAAAAACACGGAAAATAAGACCTTCCCTAGAAAGGCCACAATGCTCCACACCTACATGCACTTTGAAGCCCTGACTACACACAATTACTCATATTCTTGTTTTAAGTGCAGATACCATCCACCAGTGGTTGTCATGAACCTTCACAGAGAGGGTGTATTCAGTATGCCTGGTAAGTAACAGAACAAACAGCATTTAAAGATAACGAAACAAAATTTGACAATACTTTCTTAATAGCATGCTTGACTTTACAGTAAGTGAAACTGAGGTTCCACCAGCAGATCTCCACCAGCAGACTCTGTACCTACTTTCGCGCAAGTACAGAGGGGTGGAGCTTCACTAAAGGTCTGGACCTAGTCTAGCTCCACTGTTCTGGACCTTTTGGCTCTGCATTGAGCACCACTTGTCTTTCGGAATAAAAACTATAAATGTCATGGTGGTGCTACAGTAGTAGTCAGTAGGATTATCATTATCATATTAAGTAATTAGAATTAAAAGTACAATTATACATGTATGAATCCATCATGACATGCATGTCTGAACTCTGACTGCAGCTTCATCCAACTTGTCAGTATTAAAGAATAGGTTCACTATGTTTCAAGTCTGTCTTAAGTCAATAGTCAGATGCCAAATTGTACATTAAAACCGATTTTTGCTGTAATCACTCCTTCTGTTCATACTGGCCATTAAGAGATCCCTTCCCAATGCACTTCCAGTGTAAAATCCACAGTCCTGATTCTGTGCAAAAATGTATTCAAAGGTTTGTCTGAAGCTAAAAAGAATGGTGAACCTACCCATTAATGACTTTATGTCTTGTTTGTTCAGTTGTAATGACTGGATTTTTGTTGTCAGTTTCTGTATAGCAGTAGGCCCTACAGCTGAACAAATCCTTGTCTTGTCAAAACTGATGTCAAGTCATATCACCATCATGTATGCGTCATATCGTACAACTAACAGTCAACTAAACAAGTCTGACAGCCTGCGGTGTGGATGAGGAAAAGAACTGGAGGCATTCATTCTTTGACTGATAAGAATCTCAGATACTGAAAGAAAATCAAGGTTTGAATGTTTTCTCCTCTGCAGTAAAATGAATGCCACCAACCTGTGGTGGATGTGACCGCCATGGGAAACGGATCGCTAATGGAGTGCGATTTTTCAGCTTTCCAGCTTGGAAGCAAAACAGTGTAACTCAGGATGCCAAGTTAACAAAGAGGCGTTGCATGGCATGGGGAGCAGATGTAAGATGAACAAACATCACCTTCAGAAACATTTCCCCACACATATTTGTGTGTTCATGGCATTTTCACACAGGTAAGTTACAGTCAAAACACATTTAACTGTTATGTGGTTACCGCTAGCTCCGCATACATAGCCAAGCTGCGTTGCTTGTTGTTGGGTTGTTGCTACTCCGCTAACTTAGCACAACTAGCTGGCTGCATACCTACATAACTAATCAAAGAAATGGTGGGAAAAAGGTGGGCCTTGAGAGATTTATCATTTTTGAACTGCTCGAATGTGTAAGCGCTCACACCACAAACAAGATAGGAAAACACGTCTGGAAAAGTTACTTGCGGTAGCTCGTTGAGATTACCCAACCCATCTTTGTGTTCGTGTGTGTGTTCCCGTTAATTTCCTTTATTTTGTTGAAGTAGTGCTCCTTTGCTTCCTTGTTCAGCTTCTCTCGGTAAGGAATCTTGCACTTGATCTTTGCCCGGTCCATTAGTGTGTTTTTTCTCTTTCTTCTTTTTATGTTTTTTGACGCTGTGTGCTCGTGGTGTAACTAAGCAGTGTATATGTGTCTCCTGCAATATGGCAACTGCTACCCAGAAAGCTATGCTCCATGACGTGGTTGCCTATTCTCTATAAGGAAGGACAAGACAGGGCCAACCCTGAGGACAGGTTCCATTGCGCTTTTGGCTGCGAAGGTCAAACCGTCATGTTTCATAGAGGTTATATGAGAGGATAATCTTTTGTGTCTCACAGGCTGCTGATATTGCTGTCAGTGAGCAGACAAGTTGACTAAACCTCCAATAAATATTAAAAGTTGATTTTATTTTTAGGTCACTTCATTTAAATCTCTAAATTCTAATGGAGCAGCTTCTAATCTGTTTAGTGAACCAGCCTTTTGATGATTTGGTGAGAAGTTCCGTCTCTGCAGCTGCTTCAACATCAGCCGTGGTTCAATGTCTGCTTCAATTTACATTAATAACACACAGGAGTAAGGATTTAAGTTCAGTTGTTTTTAATGAATTGTGCCTCAGATCTTATGTATGATACCTGCAAAACTGATGTAGTCATGCACCCTGGTGACTGTCATGCCTACATGAAAGAGAGAGACACTGGTGAAAAGCACCAACATTTTTGCCAGAGGTGAAGGATTCTGGATGAATCTTTCAGCTTATTTGCATATAAATATCACTTAGTGTTTTTCCTGCACACACACCTTTTTGCACCAAATACCTTGATTCAACCTTGATTTTCTTACCTGTGTGGCTCCAGGGTCAAATTGGAAGGACTACAACAGTACAGAAATGTGACACACGTTATTAACTGTTAAAACAAACATTCATATGGTTTATTAATGAAGTTCTTGAACTTGTGCTTATCTTGTTCATATCTCATTGTGTATTACAATAACAAATGTGTAATATGAGCACATGTATATGCATTGGTGGGCTAAAACACGTCTGCAATACAAATGAATAGGACACATACTGTATATAAGCAAACCCAGACCACACTGCAGCAGCGGCCGGTATTTGAGATTCAGTGTGGAGACCCTGTTGAGTAAATGTGTTGAGAAATGGTTCCCTCAGCTGATGGTCCACTTCAGTACAGCGTGAGGCTGAATTCACTGAGCTCAGTCTCCAGCAGACACCAACTCTCTCCATATATCACACATGTGAACCCTAACAAGCAGCTGGCTGGCCGGCTCGATACCAAATTACACCAAATTGTTTTCGTTTTGTATTGTTGGTGGAATCAAATCACATCACGCTGCGGAGGAGAATATGAAGCGATATCATTTCCATTCAAACTGAGGCGGACATTTGATAGAGAAAGTCTCTCTCAGATATAAACAGGTTTATTTTCCATCCATACTATTTATCTGTGATGATTCATATTGTGTTATGTATCATCTTTTAGTCATCCACCGTCTGGCCTCCTTGTGTTTTCGTTTTCTTTCAAAATGGATTTGAAAATGCGTCCACTGCCTAGGTGGTAATAACTGTGACAACTGGGGTCTCAGCTGATTTGTATTGTGGACATTCTTGTGCTACCACGTTTGTACAGTATGTGATTCCATGTGTCATAGGTCCTTAAAGTATTATTTCACACATTTCACACATCACATTTTAGTGTGTTAATATGTGAGTTTTAAAGCTGTTGGTGTGCATATTTTTTAACTCCTCCTGCCTCCAGTCTTTATGCTAAGCTAGGCTAACCACTTACCAACTCTCCTTACTTAGCACACTCTGACTGATGCCACTCTTCTTATCTCTCTCATGGAAAGAAAGCAAATAGGCATAGAATAGATCTAAATGGATCTACATCAGGACCTAATGTGGCGTGCCAAAGTAAGAAGGCTATACTTGTTATTTCGATGTGTCAGATACACATTAAATACACATTTCATATTCATTTCATTTTAGCTACAGGTTATGAGCATGAATTAAGTTTGCCCCTGTCATTGTGCACACAGTGTGTTTAACGTTAAAAAACAGTGATTCATGAATGTTTGAAAAAAGTGTGTTTAAGTATGCCCCCATGGCCGTGGGAGAATTTGGATATAATCTACTCCAACTCTGAGGTATTAATCTATGTGTGTTGCAGCGAGTAAAATGATTTAAGGGGAACTCCCAGTATAGTTACCTCATGATTTCTTTATCTTCTATTGCATCACTACATCCCTATCTGTGGGGACTTACAGTTTTGTTCTAACATTTATATACAACCTGTCTCTGTATAATTTAGTATGTAATTAATATCAGGTCATACAGGAAAAAAACAATGCTGCAGTAATATTTTCAACCATCTACTATTAAAAGTGTTTTAGACATTTATGAGAGCCAGCTGTGAGTGATACTAAATAGGTTAGGGTGAGCCGTAATCCATGTCTGTCTCATAAAGACTTCAGACAGTTTCTCAAGGTCATATTTTAACCTAATCAGTGAAATCTAGGTGTAATCTGGGCCTATAGGCATCCTCAAGATTCAAAAGAAAGAATAATTTGGATGTTATAAAATGAGCAGAGGGCAGTGTGATGGATGGAGCTGCCAGCGACGTAGCCCAGTGGAGAGTAAAATCCTCTTTGGCTCAGTTTACAACAGCGTCACTTATTTTGAGAAAAACTGTAATTTAGCCACAAGCGATGCTGATGTGAATGAAATCTGCATCATATGAAGCTGGGAACAGTCCTTAACTTTGTTGAAGTCTACAGACCGAACAGTCCACACATGCTGACTATATTCCATCAACATACACAGGCTTTGTAGTCTTGACATTTAGAAAGGAGCACAACTGAACGGCTAGGCACTGGCTGTCATGTTTGAGTCACGTCACTGTAGGCAACCCCTGAAATCCCGTGAGAATAGGTTCTCTCTGTACCAAAGCATACAATTTGTGTGGGAAAAATGGAAGTGAAATGGAGGGAAAACGCTAGATTTGGATGAGGTGGTGGATAGAGAGATGAGGAGGACTACTGTGAACTGCAGAGAGATGGAGGTAAGTGAACTTCACAAGAGTGAGCTAACTTCAGCTGAACTGTGGCTAAAATGAATATAACATAATGGAAAGTCATACAGAAACATATACATCAAATATATATCAAAAATATCTATCAGCCCGAGTACCTGCGGGTTGGAGAAGAAGCCCTGTTCAGGCTGAGAGAAAGTGGCAGCAGCCTGCAGACCTCGGAGCAGGGAAGCGCAGCTACTCAGGTGGACACAGGGTGGCGGTGTTGCACCCCAAATCCCTGATAGTGGTGGCCTATGGGAAGGGTTCTCTATGGACTCTAGCATCTGGGACAGGCTGTGAACAGCCACAGGGGTCCCTGAGAGGTGGGTTGCCTTGCAAAAAAACAGTAAGAAAAACAGAAATCAAGTTAATAGAACAGAAGCTCTTAAGGTGTTTCTAGGTGAACCTGGTCAACATGAGGTTTTTTTTTTATTCCAGTTAAATAAAAATATAATAATTGTCTAATTATCTAAGACTACTATACTCACCTGTGTCATTCTCACCATTTCTTTCACATCGAGCATAAAAATGAACGCACCAAACATTAAAGCCAGTATTCATGATTGATTTTATTTTTAAAATCTGCAATCACAAAGAGATTAGAAAGTAAAAGTGAAGTAGCTGCAACAAGTTACAGAAAGATTTTGAACTTTGAGGGTGAGATGTGAATGTGCGATAGAGTGTCATAAGGTGTCGATAACAGCTAGATCTGTATCTTTAAGATTCAGTGTAAATTTGTGACTAAGATGCGTTTTTTGAATCTGGGGGGATTTGTGCCCGCTGGCTTCACATACACAACACAGATGATTTGATGATATTAAATTTTTCTACTACCAATCACGCAGCGCTGTCCAATTTTCCCCTTAGCTAACCAAACCTCCATCTTTGAATATTATGTCTAATCAAATTGTCACCGTCCATCTAATTCCTCTAATTAATTGTCATTATTCATCTTTTCTGTCCAATGAAATCATGGTCCGCCCAGCTGTGATAAGATAGAGTGAACATTTCACATTTGTTAGTCTGTAAAATGATATTGTTAAATACGTTGCTAGCTAATGATATATTTAACTTTCAGCCAGTGACATTGTGGAGGAAATCTCAACATGCAGTTCTCTTCACAACGGCAGTAACTAACGTCAAAGGTAAGTCAAGTTAGATACTCTGATGTTAAGTTACAAATTAATTGGCTTGTTCATTAAGCTGGTTAGTTTGTCTGAATTAAATCCTTAATATATTTAGCTAAAGTTCAATTTAATGTATGATCACTGCTTTCGTTGGGCGAGTTTAAAATCTAGGAAGCTAACATGATTAATCCATGATTGAGCAGCTGTCAACAACACATTGGTCAGGTCAGGTGAAGTCAGTTGTTGTTGTTGTCCTTTTCTGCTACTTCTGCTATTTCTGCTATTTCTGCTATTTTGCAAGCCGACAGTAAGCTTATTATGTCATATCGGTATTGAGCAGCTTGACCAAAGCACCACCAAAAACAGAATCTGCCTGGCACTGACAAGGCAAATTTCTCATAATATACAGCAATAGCAGTGATGAAAGGGGAAAAGAAGAGATTATGGAGAGCGTACAGCCCAAGCCTCAGCTGCCTATCTACCAGCCAAACCCTCTGTTTGTTTCCAAACCCCTTCTATCATGAACGTTTCAGAATCCCAGGTATATCACCACCATGGCTGCACAGTTTCAATTCGACTGGTTACAAACTCCAGAAAAGCCCGATATAAACCATTATGACTGATTTTTAACATCATGGAGAGTCTGCATAAATGCACATCAATCAGTAAAAATCTGTAACGTTTAATGCCAGAAAAATGCATCCTATTGTACAGCTGTATCTATAGTAAATGTAACCATATGATCCCTTTCCTTGTGTCTAAAGCAGATTAGTGAACATACCCTCACTTGTGGAAAATAGAAGCTTGTATGCACACTCTACTAGGCAGTCTTCTGCCTGCCTTGGAGGCATCTGTCTCCAAGGTTTTTACCGTCATCTGCATGAGTTAACCCATACAGCAATGAGAATGACTGCACACCCTGAATAGACACCCTCTAGGGAGGGGCATAGATTGATTTCCAGTATGTCTGCTTTACCAGTCAGACCACTGACTCCAATTAAACCCACAGTGCTAATTGTTAAGCTCATTAAGCCTGATTTCCACCATCCCTTCTCATGTGTGACAGCCATTCATGGTAAATACAGAATGCTGTCTGTTGTGTCCTTCCTGTGTATTCTGTATGGCAACCATCTGCTAATGTAGATAAATTATTAAATTATTATTATGATTATGATTATTATTAAAAGTAAGAATGACAACAACCAAAAAAAACACCTAAACTGAAATTGTAAAGCATGAATTTAAATATAAGTAGTCACTCATGTGTCAAGCAAAAGGCAAGGAGAAACAGGTACAATGCCACCTGTTTGACAAATTATACCAGAAGTACGGCAACTGTAAAAGATCACTTTCGACACTTAAGCAATTCAGAAAGAGTGGCAAGTATGTGGGCTAAGCCACATTATTCCTGGCCCCTTGATACCTTGCGTGAATTATGGGTGCAACTTCTTTCACTCAACCAGCGTCTGCAAGAGTCAGCGGTATGCAACAGGCGTCTTTCCTTAGGTTTTAGGAAATAAATGATGCGGGAACACAACCTATCACACGTTAAACAGGATGTGATCCTGTCTTCTTCTACCTTCAGATAGGCTACTTAGCTACTTTATTAATTCATGAAGCGATGAACAATCTGAAAAGCTCTGAGGCTTATCAGTACTTCCACTTCCAAGTAATATTTCCATAGTAATAAAGTCAGGTTTTGTTAAAGAGTAACTAAACCCCCAAACCACTTTTTTCAGCTGAAAACCAATCTCTATGGGTATTTAGTAGTGTTGTGGATGGATCCAGGTCCAGATCTTGACATTTCATAGCAACATATTTGAATTCTACCTTTTGTGTTAAAATATGCATAGCGACTGCCCTCTACTGTTTGAAACATGGCGACTGCAATTGAATTTTGCTATTGGCTGATTTTGGTGGTGTGTGACGTATGGTGGCGGCTTTTGTCACCAACCAACCGACTGCCCTCCAATCAGAGGTGGGCAGCTCCAGCTCCCCCAGCCCGCACTTGAGTGTACTGGAGTCTGTGTCTGTGAAGTCTGCTCATTTTCAAATACACGCTGATTGAGACTCCTCGTCATAATTACAGAGCTTTACAACTTATTCCAATGTTTGCTCACATTAGCCTTCTAAAGTAACATTAACGCTACGTTGCATTAACATAACATTAGCTGACACACATACACACAATAAAGAATACCCTCACACTGCATGGATTACTGGCTTACCTTTAGTAGACCAGGCCAGATGTAGCCAGTGCAAAGTCAGTCCCCACTTCAATCATTTTCGTGCTTATCGCTGTGACTTGTGTCTAGCCACTGGTGCCACAGGTGGTTGGTGTGATGCTCTGTCATAAGAAGCATACATGATGAGGGAATGAGGTTAACATGACATATTAACAACACCAACAACACACAAGAGTTAAAAGACATGAGATTTCACAGATTGCAGTGTCCCACTCGTGTGAAGTAGATCCGAAAACTTGTGTTGGCTCCCCAGCATCCATAGAGTGGGCCGCAGCCGTAGTACCTCATCGTCCTTGACAGCGAATTCCAGCTCAGGGAGCTCCCTCCTCTGAAGGCTGAGGCGAAGGTACTTCTCAGACAGTAGTTGGTGTAGGAGTTAGAAACTCCCACAACTTGACCATTACCTCCAGCATCCACCTGAAGCATAGACTGACCTGAAGACAAGTCCACAGAGATACAGGTCATTTAATCAGCAAGCAGTTACTGTGTGTACTGTAAATGTGTGAAATCTGGCTGTCTATAACAACAATTACCATTAGATAGAAGAAAGTTTCCAGCTACGTATTTGTAGACCTTGTTTGAGGTGTCAACTCCCCAGATTCCTGCAGGTCCCACTGAGACATGCTTGAGACTATATGAGCCCAGTCTGTACCAAGTCGATCCACTCAGGAAATACGCATTATGGTTCTTGTCTGTTAGGACCACTTTCCCCTGCCCAGCATCAATCTGTAAAGCAGGATACTGCTGTGGAGCCTCCTTGCAGTTCCAGGCTGAGGGGAGAAAACCATCAGTGATATGAGTGGATAAAAAAAATCATTCATATTTAATGGCTTCAACAAAAGATTTTTAAAAACTGGACCTACCCTGACTGACAGCCAGGTAACACAGCACCAGCAAGAAGGCTGCAGCAGCTTTCATGTCGTCTCTGAGTGTGTAGCCAGCAATGCACCTCTGGATGTACCTCTGTATCTGTGTTGAGCTACTGCCCTATGACACATTTGTCTGACTTTTATAGGATGGACCCATGGGTCTGAAATGCAACTGGTTTTTCAGGTTCAGGAAAGTTAGGAGGAAATCCTGAGAATTTACACACCTGCAAAGCACTGATGTTATGAAAGACAAAGCAAACATAAAAAAAGACACACTGCACATGTCAAGGTGTGTTTGTATTAGGTATTAATAATGCAAAGTTGATTTGAAGAGAACGATGCCACATTAAGATACAATGATGATCCAGTGATAATTGTCATTTTGACTTATATTGTAAAATTCACGGTGGAGACTGACACATAAACAGTGCAAGTGAGATGACATGCAACAACAATGTTTCCAAGCCAGAATTAAACCAGGGATGTTGCAATTACATGGTGCATCGTACACCACTAGACCACATGCTCGCCATGCTTTCTTTCTGTCACACACATATAATCAAATTAAGTGCCCAAATTCCTTCTTCATGCAATGCTATCCCAGCATGTACACAGTTGACAAATATACAGTATCTGACCAAGAGGGAACTCAATAAGCTCAGCTGACTCAGATAAAGATTAAACCACAATATATGCTAAAACCTCATCTTAAGTTCCTTGTAATACATGGGATCATTTATTTTTTTTCTATTTGAGTTCATATGTGGTGAAGTGTTACCTGCACATTTTAAGACTGAGTGCTAATATATGTGGCTGAAGTTCAACAAAATGTGTCACAAATACGAGCCTCTTTTTTTCTGCATGTTGCACGTCGGTGTGTGTGTGTGTGTGTGTTATTTTTTTGAGTTATTATTTCTCCAACGATCACAAGATGATTGGAGGAAAAACAGGTCAGACTTTTCCACAACTGAGAAAACAATATAAAAAACTATAACAGAGTGTATCAGTTTACTGTCATTTAAAACTCAATGTCACTGTTCCATAAATGTTTTAATAAAGGTCACCTTAAGCAGTGCAAATACTGAATGGCAACCAACCGCACTGTTGATTTTCTGTTTTCAGCCCTTTATTATTTGTATTGATAGAAGATGGTAATCCAGCTGAACTGTTGCACTCACTGAGTGATGTTTACACATGCAACTTGGCACATTTGTGTCATGGTTTTTGATCACATACAGGATACGGCATTTACAATGTAACATGAGAAACCTGGTTATTCATTTCCATGAATGATTCTAACAATATCCGGGTTTCTGATCATCTGTGTGTCTTGATTCCTCAACACCTCAGCTGCTCTTTTCTGAAATGACTGAGTTGCTTTAACAGTTTCTGACTGTCTGAACTCTGCAGAATTTAGCTTCTCCATCTGATCACCAGTAATGGTAACAATATAATTTATGATCTGCATTTCATTACTAAAGTCAGACTTTCCCTGTATTTCAACTTGTTGCGCATCATTACATCGTATTTCTTGTTTTACTTACTAACTTCCGCATAACTTGAGTTGATGACACACCTGCACACATGGCAGACAATGATCAGAAACCGTGCCACAGAATCTTGGTTTCTATCCGGGTACTTCAGCCAGCATATCCAGGTTTTAATATGGTGTTTACATGCGCAAACATAACCAGATCTCCAAAAACCTGATCATAACCAAAATACTCGTGTGCATCTTATTGTGCTCATTTCAAGGTAAGATCAAGTTATTAATGGAAATGGTTGTTAAGCACTTTTGAGGGCGACATGTTTCTTTAAAGATTCAGGATTCAAAGATTTATTTGTCACATACTTGTTTTCAAAATGTGCAGTGAAATGTGGGGGTGGCATACGCTTAAGGATGTGCTAAACAGCTAATGTGCAATAATAAATAATCAAAAAAATGTGAAAAAAAAAGAATAATATAATAGTGCATATTTTCAGTACAGAAGCACCTGTAGATAAACTATATAAGAAAATGTGTACATGCTCATCCTGGTGGTCTGAGGGAAGAAGCTTTTCCTGAGTCTCTATGTGTTGGACTTGTGGCTACAGAGGCGTTTGAAGATCCAACGATACAGTCAGCTGAGCACACCACTCTCTTTAGGGCTGTATGGCTCTAAGCAGAGCAGTTCCCATACCAGTTGTTGGACTCCCAGAGGGACTCTGAATGCCCTAAGCTGTCTGAGGTCCATTTCCTCACCTTCCTCACCAAGTGGACCAAGTCAGATTCTTGGTGATGTGGACTTCAGGTAGCTGAAGGTGCTCACCCTCTCCTCAAGTTTTCCGGCGATTCTCAGGGGTGTGTAGTTCCTCTGCGGCTTGGTTTTGCTGACATTCAGTCATAGCTGCTGGCATGGACCATCACACAGCTCCGATAGTGCTGTGTCAGAGATGATGAACAAAGTGGGGAAGGTAGAGTGGACAGCATGAGATCGTCAGATGGTCCAAGTTAGAGAGTTTTAGTGACTCTACACCAATTATTGTTAGTCATGAGACAGACTCCAAGACCCTTAGATTTGTTGGATTCCTCTGTTCCGTCAATACAGAAAACAGAGAAGTAGTCTGATGGTTGGATGGTTTGAGCTGGCACCTGGGAAGTGAGCTATGTTTCAGTCAGAGAGAGGATGTTGCAGTCCCCTATGTCTCATTGCAATCTGATCCTCACCCTAACGGCCAATGCAGCACAAGCAGCTGGTTTAAATGGTTCTACAGTGTTTTATGGTTACTTTTAAGCTTTGGCCAGCAGGCCTCACAGCACCTGGGCACCTATTTTTGCTGTGTCACCAGGCCTTGAACTAGAGCCAAGAGCAGTAAAAGGTATTTGTCCAGTCAAAAGTTTATGTGTATGACATTTTCCCCGCACTGACAGTTGAGGTTATGATGTGGCAGTATTATAGATTGAAACCATTTTGCACCCTATTGGGCTTCTTTTATAGGATGCCATCCAGCCTTCACAGTGCCCCCAAGCATCTTCAGCGAGGGCACAGCATTGCCAGTATCTTTTCTTGTATACTGATGTTATTTTTCTTTTTTCTCCTACGTGGATCACCTCAAAGTTTTACAAAGTGACTGGGTCTGAAGGTAAAACTGGAAAAATGTGCTTTTTTCAGAGAGGAATAAAGACCCTGGGGAATATATTATTATTAATCATTTATGTATATCCATAGGCATGACTGAAAGTTGAAAATATAAACTAATCTGACATGAGAAGTATAAGAATGAGAATGACATATCAAATTGCTAGCACACTGATGTAAAGAGTTGGTTATAATTATGATCTTTAAAAAGAGCCATATTTGGAATAGACCGACCAGGCTGATGTCTGGTGTCTTGTTTATAAGGAACGTTTGGCATCACTAACAATTAATCTTCCAGAAATGTTTTCTCTATTTTCATTTTATTGGTTTGAACTCCTATCTGTAAAAGAATATCAAATACATGTTTAATAAATAAAAAGTAGATGAAGTGCATGTTATGGACCCAGAAACAATAGTATCGATAAATCTTTCCATTTTACACAATGCTCTCCCTATTTTCAGAAAATACAAATATATCTTCTCCACAAATGCACAGCACAAATGGGCAGAACGGCCACCGGGCTGACAGAACTCATATTTACACATTGAACATGTTTAAGAAAAAACAACACTATAAAATGATGACCTTATCTGTCATAGCTGAGCTGTTGCACCATCTGGAAACCATAAAGCATCATAGAAAGGTAGAGAAGGTCAGGGTAATGGACTGAAACAAATCCACCATACATAAATAAATAAATACAACAAACAGGAAAATAATGAGGCACAAAGCACTCACATGCTGTTAGGGTGTCATATTCATTTAAAACACCGCCAATGAAGAAGAGGGAATGAAGTTTATGGCATTTAGGTGTTGAATGGTGGATTGATTTGTGGCTCCATTTGTTCCTCGTGTTGCTGAGCTCGATTGGTAATATCACAAAACCATTATTATGCAATATTGATGAGGAAATGGAGTTTTATGTTGTCACTTTTCAGCACACAGATATTTATCACAATACCCAGGCAACAAGGAAACAAGACAAATGCAGGCACACACATGCCTGAAACTGAAAATTATACAAATTAAAAATTAGTCTATTGGGTAGTTGCTATCGATATCTTCAGTAAACTTTTTTAAAGCTACAGCTCAGACAACAACAAAAGACGATAACTCGCTGTGTGAAAATGACTTCAAATTGGAAACAAATCTGCCTCAGAGAAGTATTTTTACCTCCACCAGGGATCATATGTTATCCACTCCATTTAAATTTGGCACCAAGTTAAAAGACGGGACACGGAGCAGTGATTCATTTTTGGTGCTGATCAGGCACGAGGCTCAGAAGCAAAAATTATTTTTTCCTGGATTCCTTTGTTCAAGACAATTTAAAGTATCGGCTACATCCACTTCCTCCTGAAAAGATTCAACATGCCATTTTTATTTTAAAAAGGGGCATATTTTTCAGCATTCCACCTACAAATTTTATCCAGTGCTGAAAAGATTTATGTGCTTTTCATATTCCATTTTGCTTTTCAATAACATGTTGCCAAATTTTTGTAGGTGTGGTCTATTTGATATTAACTGCCATAACAAATCCTGCAAACTGTAATGACATTTCATATATAGATGGTGTTAGACCAACATAAATACGCTTAAATGGCAAAAACTCAGGTCATGAGTCTGACTCTTTTGCACAGTTCGTCCTTATACAAAGTCCCAGTACTCATGGAGAGGATTTAACTTTTCTCCAAAACCAACCATCATCCAATCAGCTTGATATGTCCACATGCAAATTTCCAAACATTATCTGTTATTCAAATGAACATTTTAGAACACTGTAGATACCGTCACTGGGTTTTGTCTAACCATGTGTGGGGGTCCGGCAGGCATGCGAGAGTTGATACAGCCTGTAAATCTGATGGGTGCTGACATATCTGACAGGATAAAACAGAAGACGTGACATACTGTATAGCTGATAGCTCATCTTTGCTGTTTCCTTGTGAATTGCCAGATAATTTTACCTCTTCAAATAACTAAAACTATTCAAATAAAATAATTTGAGAAGGAAGAAGGAATTTGAGAAGGCTTTGTGTTGGAACTGGCCTCAGCTCATGGACATTTGCAACCTGTGACGAGTGGAACCAGACAACCACTGCTAATAACTAAATAACTAAATTGTAAAAATGCCAGTTTTCTCAATATGGCTGTTATGACAGAAGTTGCTGCAGAATATCATTCAATTGACATTTGTATTTATTGCATGAATATAAAGTAATGAAACAGACAGCTTCGCTATTTAGAGGGCATTACGTGAGTGGGCATTATCAATCCACTTGACGAGCAGCTGACTGTTCCTCGTTGTTTGAGTAGACTACATGGTAGCCTGAGGAACACCAAGTTTCGCTGCTGCATCTCGCTGGCTCGTTTTTGGTAGTTTGTCATAAGCTTCGAGGAGGCTACATTTTTCATCGAGAGAAAATGACTTTTTTTTCCCCGTCATGATTTCAATGTGCACGCCGCACCAGCCACAGGTAGCCAGCTGGAAGCAGGTGGATTACCGCGAGGCAAAGTATCATGGGAGTAAAGTTTAAAACAATAGAATTACTGTAGTTTAAATTTTTTTTCCCACATGTTGTCATGTATGAAAAGACCCAAAATTAACACTGTAAGCGGACTACTTGATTACTACAAGCAAATTATTTAAACAGCACTTGTATGATTCTCAGTCCCAAGCTTTTTGATCCATATAAGCGGTTGATCACTGTAGCCATGATCACTATAAGCGGTTTCCACTGTATTAAGATAATACCGTGGGTCAAAATGTCATGCATTGTTTGATTGCGTATGCCTGAAGTTTTTGGACGCCAGACAGAGTAGGGGCATGTTTAAAGAGGTGCCACCCCACCCCCCCCCCACCCCCCAACACAACTGGGCTAGAGTACTGTCAATGTGACAATGCCCAACACCACTGGATCGGAGCGCTGTCAATAGTTGCTTGATTTGCATACACACACACTGCAATGTTTGTATTGAGATAAAAGTTAAATGAATAATTAATGCCTCTGTGATGTTTTTTATTTAGTAGAACAAAACTGCGTTGTCCTATCCATGCAAGTTATTCAATACAAAACGATGTTCAGGCTCTTGTGCAGTGCCACTACTCATGTAATACCACCTGTATTAGGGCACAGGGCACTGCACAAGAGCCTGAAATTGTGCCCAAAGTTTTCTAAGCCAATTTTCAACACTGTATTTATTTCTGATAGAATTTTCTGATTTCCCATGGGCCCCCCCAACAGGTTCTTGGTCCCCCCTGTACCACCTCATTTAAAAAATCCTGGAATCGCCCCTGAGTCAAAGCAACAACAACAGAACAGGGATGTCCGTCAGCAGGAAAACCAGAAACTGTGAAGAAAACAATATTTCCTAAGATTACATATGTGAATGACTTTCTATGACACTCAACCCGCCTTAGTTAGCCTATCATACAAAAAGCCTGGGAATAAAAAGAATAAATCTTACCTCTTTCTTACGTCTTCAGTCCAAAATGTTGGTTTGTCTGGCGTCCAAAAGCTTTAGGTGTCCGCAATCAAACAATACATGACCTTTTGACCTGCTGTATTATCTTAATATTGTTATTATTCACGCATGTTTGGAGATGCTGAGAGCCATCACAATATTATCTCCAACTGCAATGCATATAATCAGTATGGAAATACATCGTCAATAATATGGAGGGGCCAGGGGTTTGCGGCACATTATTATCATGCAGACTTGCTTTTTGAAAACTGACGTGTAACCTTTGTGATATGAGAACGTTAACATGTAACGCCAATGTGAATGTGACACATATCAGAAGGGACCTGTCAAGTTAATTCGTCACAGTGGTTTGAGGATATGGTGTCTATATATTTCTCTTTTACTTTTAGGTTGGTTTAAAGTATATTGTGTCACCTACTATTTCATTCTCCCCTGCTCCCCTCCCTGTCCTTTGTCTCTATAGCTGAGTGCTGTTTTCCTCTCGTCTCTCTACCACAACCCTGAATAGCACGAGGCAGAGTTACTGTTTATCTGTAAACTGCCTCAGTTTTTACAGACTGCTGAGCAGGTATGAGGAATCAGGTGCAAACTCATAAATCCTCTATGATGTTGCCCTGCATTTTAATAAGATCATAAGTTATTAGAAAGTGTGGTGTGGAGCTTCAATGCAGACGTATAAAATTCCCAAACATCCATATCAGCTGAAGCTCTGTTTTCTTTTCTCTCAGGAAGCAAGCAGTTAAATCACACCTCTTTGACAGCCCAGCCCAAGACTGATGGTCGAAGGTCGCAGGTACCTCCAGCACCGATAAGCCCCAGAGGACGCCACAGTCCTGGGGGACACAAACTGATGGAGGTGCCTACGTGACTTGAGGCTCCACAAAGCCTCGGGGGCCAACATATATTCGTATACGCACTAGAGGCTATTCATCCATGAGCCATGAGACTGATCACTCCACCCGCCCTCTGATGTCAGAGGCCATCTATCACAGCAACAGAGGTCTAACTGTGCTAAGTACGTAACTATAACCACTCACAATGCTCTGTTCACTGCAGTGTGGTCCTTAATGCTATAGCTCCTTTATCAACTCGCCATATACCCAGATTTATTTGTTGCATTGTAACTGTGCGGGCCATCCATTCATTCTAAGAGCAACCAAAAACAACCGTGTCCCTTTAACATAAACGTCTCACATAATGTCTTTAAAGCTGCACTAATCAATATTTTTATGTTAGCAATTGATGAAATAACAATGTGTAATATGAGAGAGGTCGCTTGTAGAGACAAACGTACATAAAATGATGCAGTACCTACAGCTTTACAGAGCATTTATGCATCTTTCAGCTCATTGTTTTGGTTTTAGGGCCCACAGCTTTACTGTTTAGGTTTACTCTCACTCTCATTAGCATTGCTTCCAGCCACAGCGGGCAGCTGTTTTGAAGGAAAAAGTTCTAATAAACCCACTGTATACTACCCACCAAGCGCCAAATAGCAAACTGACAAAGTTAGCAACTAGCTGGTAAACATAGTGGAGCATTTAGCAGCTTAAGATCCAGATATTTCCCTCTGGAGTTGATGGAGAGCAAAGCAAGGCTGAAAGGAGAGTGATTATTTGACTTACATTCATCAGGTGGCCAGAAACACAACTCTAAATTAATATGTAAATAGGCATTTTTTTGCACATTAGCCATAACAACTTTATCATGTGATAGTTTGACAATATTGTGTTTTCAGTTTGATCCACTGCCCCCAAATGGCCACTTTAAAGCAATATAATAGCCATTTCTGAGCCAATTATGTTTTTGTCGGAAATAGGGTCAATTTTGTGATCAATTTAATTGTTTCTTCTGACAGTTTTTACATTGCATTACATGGAATTACACTGATCACAATTTCTTACATTTGATCTAAAAAAAATAGTGTATGGAACAACAGTAACCACATGTTTGATCATTGTTAGAAAAGACTTCTGAGAAACTGAGGAGATTACCTGTATAACAGCACTGTATGAAATATTCATAGATCTAAACCTCCCATCTGTTATCTGTCTATTAATTATTAAGGGAAATTCATATTTTCTGTCTCACCCTTTCCTGTTGTTTTCTCCCTGCTTGAATGGTGCGAGGGTGCTAACCGGCCACTGTACATGACAGCTACAGTAGAACGTTAACACCCTCTTGACAGCCTCCAGCCATTTATCTGTTCTGAACAACACAGAGCGCCATCTGCCTTCTGCATTTAAATGTACAAAGGAACTTCAAGTTTCCTCTGAACATTTAAATGCAGGGGACAAACTGGAATAATCGCTGTTAGGCTCCCAAATCTACTTTCCCTGATAGTACCTATTATCATTTAATAGACCGTTCCCAAACTGCTTCTTCAAGCCTTTAGCTTATCTCCGCTGCTCTCTCTGAGATAGCTCACAGAGTCACTCTGAGTTCTGCTTTGGAGCACTTATGGAATACAGACAGGTGACCTGGCAGCACAGTCCTAAAGTAAATGGAGTCTTTGCAATGTTAGGATTGCAGAATGGAAAGGGAGAGGGTCACAACTAGATATACCAGTGTGTGTTAATGTTTTGTGAATGTGTCTGTATGGCCAAGATACAGCCCCCCTGGTCTGATCCCAAGCCTGATGAGTAAGAAGTTACCAAAACTTTCCTAGTGAATAAACAGCAGAGTCTATGTGACTGATAAACTTTTAATTTGCCATTGATAACGTGAACGTATCCCGACTTTGATTATAAAAACAACCTGTATATGTGATTGGGCAGTGTGTACTGCATTTCCTCTCTCCCTCTCTCTCTCTCCTTGCTTCCTCTCCTCAAACGTCAGATATCATTCCCAAGTTCTTCTTCATCACCTTCTTCCTGTACCGCCACCTCCCCACACACACACACACACACACACACACACACACACACACCACAGTTACCCGTTCATCTCCATTGAAATTCAGAACATCATTTCATTCCAACCTCTCATCTCACCCAAGTTCGTCATGTCTGTGCTCGACTTCACGATCAATACAGCCAGAGGAGATGCGATAAGCTTTACTACTTCTCCCCATCCCCTACACACACACACACACACACACACACACCCAAACACACCCAATAACCTATTTGCCTTCTAGCTTGAGTTTTGTGCCCTCATGTTATGACTGAATGCTATACATGTGCAACACCTGCCAGCAGCTATTAAGGGTGGGCCGATACTCACTGCATGATAACATGATGGTTGGTTGGTGTTGGCAACATTTCCTGATCTTGTGTTTTACCAAAGCTATTTGTTCAACACAGGCAGAACACCTGCTACACTCTGGCCAAACCACAGAATTGGCCAGAAGTGAAGCTATTTACTCAATGCACATTTTCCTCCACCCAATGTTCAAATGTCCCTGCACATGGCACCCACAAAGACAAGCAAATACTCTTTGCATACTGGTGACAAGGGTTAAAAAACAAATTTCCTGAAATTGTACCTCACTGGCACTGAGAGATTTTTTGTCAGAGTGGAAACAAAGCAAAGAGGACAAAAGAATATTTTTAATTAAGACAGATTTAAAAAAAAATGGGAAGTATGTAAGGCCAAAATATTCAAATAGTGTGTCTTGTTTGGGGCCTGTATTTATCAAACTTCACACTTTAATTACATTACGCTAATTATTTACTTTACTTTACTTTCATTCATACATTCATACATTCGCTCAATATAGAAGTTGCTGAAAATGCTGAATAAGTCTATGGAAGCAAAGAAAGGACATAATAATTGAATTTTTATAAGCAACTGAATGTTGAAACTTAACCACCACTGAATACGTCTGTCTGACTTTATGTGTTTTGAATTCCCCTCTTTGAAATTTCCATAAGTTACTTTCAGGTTGTACTATCTCTAAAACTTCACAAGTTCAAATGGAAAATTCAGCATTTCAATACTGAATAAACTCTAAGCAAATTCTGATCTAAGTCAGGTTAAAAATAAAAATCAGGATTACATTCAGACACCATAATTCAAACCTGAACATCCAGGCTACCGAGGATAATCAAGTGAGCCTGAAGTAATTGATCAGACCTTTGTCCTATCAGGTTACAGTCTGCCGGTCACATGATCCAAGAAACCAGTTCAGTACTACAGCAGGTGTTTGCAGTGATTAATTCCTTCTGTCTAATTGAAGGTGGTATCAGTAAAATTAGCTGTTAGATGTTCAAATTTACAATAACTATTTTATTGAGATTGTGCAAAGTTACTACCAGTTTCCCCTAGATTGGTGGGATTACAGTACACCATCTCATTTGCCTTTGCAGAGCAAAAGAGTAAGTGAAGTAACCACTGGAGGGTAAGAGAGCCCTCCAGTGGTGCTTCAGCTCCAGATGTCGGAGATTCTACTGAGGAGGTGCTGTCATGTTTCTACAGTAGCCCAGAACAGACAAACCAAACTCTGGCTCTAGAGAGGGCCTTTTGCATTTTTTTGCACACCTGAAGGCCACCGCAGGTTCTCCTACACGCTTGGAAAGGGAGGGGTGAGGGTAGGGGTATTCAGTTGGTTGCTATTTGCAACCTCACTGCTAGATGTCACTAAATCCTACACACTGCTCCTTTAACTGGCAGCCGCTTTTAAAGTTGCAGATGTCTGTCAGCACACCAGCTGTGCTGTCTCAATATTGACATTGATGGTCCGCAGATGATGAATCTCAATCATTTTATTGGTTCCCTCGCCTTCATCACCAGGTTAAAAAATTAAATTTGTCCGATGCTTGTTCAACACTTTGGTTTATGACATTCCCCATCAGCAACTTTGTGTTTAGTGCTAATTAGCAAATGTTGGCATGCTAAACTAAGATTGTGAACATGGGAAACACTACAGCTGTTTCCCAAATCTATACCACACGCCAATTCTCAGTAGGTTTCAAGTGTGTAGCCTGTTCACACTGGAAGACACAGTCAGAATATATATTAAAAACACTTAATTATTGAGGATGCTGTTGGTGGACACTATTCCCCCATAATGCAGTGCACGTAGGAAATGGATCTCCTCACAGGTGGACAAAACTGATTGTGGATATTGATGAAACAACTCCATCAACTCCCCAGAAAACAATAAATAATCAAAATTCTGGAGAAACATTTCCTGTTAGTATGAGTAGTATACCTTTCTTGCATACTAACTGCGAAGACAGGTATAAAGAGTAGTATAGTAATAGTATATAGTATAATAGTATATAGTATACACTGTAAACAATTAGTATGTCACATGGAATTGCTGCAATCCACCTGTTAAATGTCCAGATAAACATAGTAAATACAAACGAAACACCCACTTCATTTGATGTCTATGTTATAAAATCACAAGCTGCAAAGACTTTTTGCTGTGTCTTTTTTTTTTCCATTTGTAGTACTTTGTAGTACAGCTTTATAGATTTGTACTGTGCATTACACCTTTAAGTGCAAGGCTCAAACCCTCCCTTTGAGCAGAGCTTATATGAAAGGATCATCTCTTGCACCTCACAGGCTGCTGATGTTGCTGCTGTCGTCTCCTGCTGAGTAGAAAGTATGTCAGAAGCTGCATGGGACTAAACCTCCAATAAATATTAAAAGTTCATTTTATTTATAGGGCGCTTCGTTTAAATCAAACCTCTAAATGCTAAGGGAGCAGGCTCCTGATCTGTTTAAACAACCAGAGAGCCTTTTGATGATTTGGCGAGAAGTTCCGTCTCTGCAGCTGCTTCAGCGTAGGCTGTGGCTAAAACGTCTGCTTCAATTTACATCAGTGACACACAGCAGCAAGGATTAAAGTTCAGCCGCGTTTAATGTCATGTGCCTCAGATCTTATGTATGATACCTGCAAAACTGATGTAGAGTCAGAGCCCCCTGGTGACTGTCACAGGTAGAGCCATGCCAACATGAAAGAGAGAGACACTCAACTGGACCAGTTGTTAACACCTATTTTCAATTCTCAACATCAAAAGTCTGGTCGGCATTTTTTAGCTCTGCAGAACGTCTTTCATTGTAGCTGCAGTGCTCATGTGCATACATGCACTTCTACTGTAGCAACAACATGAGATGAAAGCATTAACATTTTTTGCCAGAGGTGAAGGATTCTGGATGAATATTTCAGCTCTGTGCTGCACATAATATATCTCACCTATTCCTACCAAATCAACCTTGAGCCTTTAAGAGAGGCTGTAGAAAAAGTAAAAGACTACATCTTGTACGTACATTCTTGACATTTAGTCAATGCTGTTTTCAGGGCAACTTACATGGAGGGTAACAGTAGAATAAGCCTCAATTCCCTGATCAAAAATATTTAATATAACAGTTACATTTACAGTTTAAAAGGAGATCATAGTGGCCTGGCAAGAGCTCCAACAAGTGATTCCTGTGAGTCCAGATTGATAGTCGACACAGTGTTGGGTGACGGAATAAGAAAAGTAGTTAAGAGGAGAGGTAAAAGACGATTGTTTTGAGCTGGGGTAGAAGATTTTATGGAGTGATTTTATGGAGTGATTTGGCTCTCGGGTCTGTTCAGCCATCATCCCGCTGTCAGCACTGTGGAGCTTCTGGCTGCACACTCGAGTCACAACGAGAAAAACCGCAGGAGAGGAGGGAAGAAGGACATGTTGGGCTTTGGAGGCTGTTTAAGAAATCCTCTCACATTGAAACTACACTGGAGACAACTTTAAAAACTGTCAGCTTCCATCCCCACCTGCATGATCAGAATATAAATCTTGACCAGAATCCACTCCTGTCAGGTTAACTCAGACTTGTGCTATATGTTTTGAATATACAGTAGATGATAAGATATTGGCTGAGTGAAACCATAGCAACTTATAAATCAAGGCTGCCATATTTTCTGTTGATTCTGGAGTGAAATACTTTGACAGGTAAACATCAGAGGGCACAGATATTTTCATCCCCCTTTTCCTTCTTAACAGCTTCCCTAGAATTCATATTGGGGGGTCATGACAGGATGGAGAAGAGGCTGCCCAATTTGCACTCACATTTAAGACATATATTACTAATTAATGAATTGACTGAAAGCCAGTAAATAAGTACATTTACTCAAGTACTGTACTTTAGTACAATTTTGAGGTACTTTTACTTGAGTACTTCCATTTTATGCTACTTTATACTTCTACTTCACTGCATTTCAGAGGGAAATATTGTACTATTTAGTCCACTATATTACAGCTATAGTTACTATACCACATGACTAGTTACTTTTCAGATTAAGGTTTTACATTTAAAAAGACATGATAAGCTCATCAAATATAATACAATACATTGTTTCAGATTAAACCCCCGGTTCCCAACCTTTTTGGCCTGTGACCCCTTACAATAAACAGTCTGATTGGGGGGTTTTGTCATGTTTCATATGTTTATGAGGTTTGAGCTACGGAAGCCCTGAGAGGCAAGTGAGAAAAAAAATTCTGGTTATCCATTTTCTAAGTCTGATCTAAATTGTTTTCTCCCCTGTGTTTATGACTTAAGAACAGGTGGAAAAAAAAGTTTTTGCCAGCATAATCTTTCTAAGTTCCTTTTTTTTTCATCTGTGAAACAGGTGTAAAAAAAATGTTTTTCTAGGATAATTTTTCTAAGTTAACTAAGTTTTTTTTTACGTCTGTGAAAGTCTGTGAGAGGCAGTTTAAATTTTTTTTTTCCTTGGATCATTTTCGTGCTTGTTGTTGTAATACTAACTTTGGCCACAAGAGGCTGAAGTGCACCACTACCCCATGTTCTCAATAGGACTGAAAGCATTCATGTTTTCTTCCAGGTGATTTTTAAATAAAATTGACTTGACTTGACTTGATATAAACTAAGGAATAAGTCTTAACATGTAGAAGTCACTGTTATTAAAAAATATATTGTTAGAGGGAACTAGTTAGTTATTATTAGTTATTTAATTGTCAGAATATATTAAAACATATGTTGCCCATTGGTAGGAGAAGCACTGTCGACATTAATGTTACATGACTTGCTAACACACAATATACAGTATGTACCTTGTGTTTAGAATGCATGGAGAAATTAAAACTCACCTGGAAGAAAATGTGAGACACCAAAGGGACATTTCCCCTCCAAACTTCTCACATGGTTTCATTCATTTATTTAGGTTACCCTCTGCCAAAGGAGGGGTAATGTGACTATCAGTAGTTTGTTTTATTTACCATCCTCCTTATAGAACCCAGACAGAGGTACAGAGGTATATTATAGTATCATTAGTTTTCAACAGTGCTGGAAAAAGAACTCAGATCCTTTATTTAAGTAAAAGTACCAATACAACGATGTGAAAATACTCCATTATAAGCAAAAGTACAGAAGTATTATTAGCTAAATGTACTAAAAGCATGTAAGTAGCATTGAACTGTTGTAGCTGGTCGAGGTGGAGCTAGTTTTAAGTACAGTTTGGTAGTTTAGTCCAGTGGTTCCCAACCTAGGGGCTAGTCTCCTTCTAAAGGTTCACACGATAAATCTTAGGGGTCATGAGATGATTAGTGGGAGAGGAAAGAAGAAAAAAAATTTGCTACACACATTTGTATTCATTTTTCAGACTTTTCTCTAATCTTTGCTTTTCTCTAATCTTTGCTTTGCTCTAATCTTTGCTTGTTTCGTGAGACATTGGATAATTTTGCCTCTTTGGGCCTTGAAGAAATAACCCTTCAGTTTCTGTTAAAATTGTCCATATATATAGACCTTTAGAATGAAATAAATGATTATGAGTTCTATAAGTTAAAATTTCAGATAGAAAAGAAATGGTCCACCCTCTCATTACTACTACTGCTACTACTATGTGGTATTCACTTTAAAAAATGTCACTCAGTGTTACCCCACCATCTGTCGATCACTGGAATAGCATTTAAACCATCGGCAGGACTGTGTATTGCATCGCTGAGTGTGTGTACATGCACCAGTGTGTCCTCATGAACAATAAAGGGAATGTGTTTTCCCACCGTAATAGGTGCAACATGTCGATCAAGTACTGTCTGTACACACCCAGAGTCCTGAGAAGAGGTCTAGTCAGGCTAATAAGTGAAAACACCTGAGGGGGTGAACCATAGGTGTATAGGGCCTTTAACATTGATCACAAACGTGTGAGAATGAGACTGAAGAATGGAGTAAATACCTTTTGCATTTCACGTCATGCATTCCCAACTGTACAGCACAGTGTGTGCACATTCACCCGAGTTAATGACTTAGTGAAAAATTTCCTTGAAAGTCAGAGATTTACTCACCCCAAAGATGCAAGCACCCAGAACTTTAGGTCTGACAAAACACATCTGAGATACAAATGAATAGGAAACACAGATAATATGATAATGTGAAGATAATATGAAACCACCCAAGCGAGGCCAGACCACACTGCAGCAGCTGCTGGTATTTGGGATTCAGCGTGGAGACCCTGTTGAGTAAATGTGTTGAGAAATGGGGCCCTCAGCTGATGATCCATTTCACTGCAGCGTTAGGCTGAATTCACTGAGCTCAGCCCCCTGCAGGCTTCCAACTCTCCCCATTACCCATACATCACACATGTGAACCCTAACAAGCAGCTGGCCGGCCGGCTCTACCACAAATTGCACCAAATTGTTTTCCTCTGATATTATTTGCGTCCTGCTTGCCAGGTGAAATCAAATCACATCATGCTGCAGCAGAGAATATGAAGCGGTATCATTCCCATTCAAACTGAGGGTGGCATTTGATAGACAACAGCTCTCAGATATAAACAGGTTTATTTTCCAGCCATACTATTTATTTGTGATGATTCACATTGTGTAATGTATCATCTTTTAGTAATCCGGCCTCTGGCCTCCTCGTGTTTTCATTTTTACAAAGTAAAATGGATTTGGAAATGCATCTAGTGCCAAGGTGGTAATAACTGTGACGTTTGTGGCCTCTACTGTTTTGAATTGTGTGTATGTTTATGTTTCCAAGATTTTGGGATGCAACAGACCCCCTGAATATCAATGCAAACACGATTTTTATGCATTCACAGCTATAAGCCAAGAATGTGCCAAAATAAATTAGAATGGACAGTCACATACATGTTTCTTACAGTTGTGAGGTTATTTTGTGAGAGTAAACTTGACTTTCCTACAGTTGCAGTGTGGGTGGAAGTAATAACTTTATGATATTTATACTACAGCATAAGTCCAATGAGTGATTTTCATGGCCAGACAAATCATTTCAGTCACTTTTAATTCATTCACAGCCATCTATTCTAATACAGCCAGTAAATCATTTACTTTGGTGACTGTTTGCCGGGGACACCTTATGTACACAGCATCAGCAGTATAGTGAAGTCCCTACAGTGTCTATCTGATGAAATGATCCACTGTTGAAATTGTGTAGGAGCCCCTTGTTCATGGTTGAAATAACAGAATATTGACTGAAAACAGATGAAATTACCCTGGTTGGGCTCTGAAAATGACATCCCTGTTTTATCACCACTCGTGGCCACGGAGGACAGTTGTTTCCCCTCGAACCAGCTCCACACCCACAGCATCTTTTCCCATTTCATTCTCTAGTATGGAGACACTATAGTGTATCGACACTGCAGGGCTAATCATTTCACCACCCCTCTAATCAATGCTAATCTCCATGTTTGTAGAAAGATTGTTTTGTTTACCAATCCTGTTGACAGGACAAATTGATAGATTTACTTTTGAGGTCAGGTTGTCAATTTCCATTAAATTTTCATTTTTCAGTTGTCAGTAGAGGGTTTTCAGGCGATGTAAGGGACTGTGGGCAAATTATTAAGGTCACAAAAAGGGGAGGATATGTTTTGTGTGTGTGTGTTTTGTTGTTGTTGGGTTGTTTTGCCGAAGGGAAGGTAGTGTAAAATTTGGGGAGAGCAGGTCAGGGTCTCTTAACTTTTTCTCGTCCCAGATTTATATTGTATTACATTCTTCCTTCATAAGATTTATTGTATAATTGATCAAAAAGATAGCTTTGTGTGCACCATTTGTCTTACAGGTGTGTTTGGCCGTATGCAGAGAACAACAAAAGTAGGTATTGAATAGAATTTACACTATAAGTATTTTTAACTACCAGGTAACCGTTCTAATATGAGCATGGCCACCCTTGAGAGCCGCACAGGTCACATAGGAGCGTCCACCATCCTCAGAGATGTTTTGTACAGCTGTCACCTGTGGTTTGGACATGAGGTCTGCTCAGTTTTGGATGCAAGTTGAAATTATTTTATCTCAGTTTACCGTTCGGAAGTTATGAAAGTAAGTACAATGTTGTACCCCATACTGTAAGTAGGCCTACTTCTCACAGTAACTTATAGACTATAGGCCTACAGTATGTTCCTTACATTAATTGGTTGGCCAGCTTTGTATGACTCAGTGTTTTGGAGTAGAAAGCACAGCTAAAGATAAAACAGTTTATCACTGTAAACTCCATTTGGAAACAGTTTCAGGTGATCTGAATATTCTTTTTAACTCATGATGGTGAATGACCTACACTCACTCTGAGTAATTATTTCTCCATTTTACTTTCCATTTCACTTCACCAATTCTCCAGTGGACCCCATCACAGCAAAAGCCATGGTTGCTTAAAGAATTGGTGTAAACCTGTATTATATTGGCTGGCATATAATAGATTTACTTTAATTAATATTTCACTCAGATTGATTTTTAAATTCCATGGAGGCACAAAAACTAAATATTTTTTTACACTATATAATTGTTTTTCATTGATTAAGTTTTATTATCAAAGTACTATGTTAAAGAAAACTACAGGGCCAGATGCAGGAATAGGCTGTTACTTTTTGGCAATTAGTTGTAAAAAGAATACTCATAGAATAATGTGAAAAGAATGTACATTGTATGGCTCAACGTCCCATTGATTAGTACTTCTGAGACCTAGTGACTGAATGAGTTATACCAAGACAGAAGAAGGGAAGGGAGAGGAAGAAAGAGGAGACGAGAAGAGAAGAGAGCTGCTCTTCTTCTCATTCAAATTACTACACCAGTAAAACGACATTTCAAGGTGATATTCACCAAATATCCATCTTCATCAACCTGAAATAAGAAGACATCAAAACACCATCAGACTTCTAAGTGCTATTGATCTTCTGTCTGCTTTATGAGAAAAGGCTTTGGAGAGGAAGAAACAGCAAAGGGGTGGAGGGGGCAGGAGAGTCGTGCTGTTAAGTGTGCTATTAATCAAGAGGAGACTTGGGAGGGGGGGTAATCAAAGATTCACTTCAGTGAAATAACAGCTTTCAACAGATTGACTCACTTCCCTAACCTCATATTATAAACTGGGATGAACACAATTTTTATTTAAATAAAACAAACAGTTTTCAGAGGAAGTGTAACGTGAGGAAAAGGAAATAAGCATTAGATAACTGAACAGGCTTGGAAAGCTAGTGCAGAATTACATCATCCTTTAACAGCAAGCAACTGAGCAAGACACTGAGGCCATAGCAACTCTCAGGGGGCAGCACTATACCTGAGTCCTGACCCTGACCTCTGACCCCAGCACAGTGTTTGCTGTACACTGGAGCTGCATCCATAAAGGTGCGCGTTAATGACCTTTGACCTTGAACAAACAAAATGCAGTTACTGCTGTTCACCTTTGTGAGGCAGTGTTGTGTTTTTTATTTGCTTAATTGTTTGGTCTATAAAGAGGTTAAAAAAAATATTAAGAATGGCCGATCACAATTTCTTGTTTCCCAAGTTGACGTAATTGAATTGTTTGTTTTATCCAACCAACACTAAAACCCAAAGACTTTCAGTTTCAGTAGAGGAACCAGCAAAAATGTGATTTTGGGGCATTTTTGCTGTTAAAAAAAAGGCATCAGTTAAATGATTAATCAATTATCAGAATTGTTAGCGATTAATTTTCTGTTGATTAAGTAAAGGAACATTTCCAGTGTTTCTGCTGAGCTGTGGTGAGCAGGTCATGGACCTACCTCTGTAATCTTCTCATCAAAATATAGTGCTATAAATATTTCTGTCCACATTTAAGACATTAAGTGTTGTACTGCACTAACCAAGCAGCGGTTCTCACTACTGATTTGACCATGAATCAACAAAATGGATCAGACCCCTTGACAGATTGGTATCTTAGGACTCACAGTGAGCCAATCAGATTTGAGTATTGAACAAAGCTGTGCTGTGACATTATTCAAATGTTAGAGACCAAAGCGGGGGGAGGGGAGTCACTTTTGGCTGTTGGGGCCCAAACAGCTTCAGCTGATTCCCTGACAACTTGATAAGGGCAAGTCACAACCTGCCCGGCTGAGAACACAACATAAGCACACTAGAGCTGAAATCATTACTGGATTAGTCAATCGACAAAGAATATTCAGCAACAATTTTTGATAATCAATTAAACGCTTAAGGATTTTTTTTAAAGCAAAAGTGGAAAAAATTCTTCGGTTCCAGCTTTTCAAATGTGAATATTTGCTGGGTTCCAGGCTTCTATGATAATAAATTGAAGAGCCTTGGGTTTGCGTCCATTGGGTTCAGGGAATTGCATTTTTCACTATTTATGCAGAAAACCATCTGCAAATTAATCACAAATGAAAATACAGCACATACACACACATTTCAGTATACTCTCATACACTTAAAAATGCATAAAATCAGTTGTCCCACATGCCCCCAACACACACACTCTACTGGAACCTCCTCAGTTCCCTCCCCTCATTCAGCGTCTTCTAACCAGTGTAGCTGCTTGTCTCATAAAGTCTGTCTCTACCCTGCAGAAAGAAAATTATTCTAACCACACACAGGTGTATTTATAGATCATATTCAACAGAAAGTATTTTCACATCAAGAGTCAAATAGAAGAAGTGATAATTAAGTGCTGATAAGACTGAAAAATGGAACAATAAGCTCAACTCGCTCGGCTTGAGTTCCTGTGTTTGTGTGAGTGTTGTGACGTAGGTGTTTTATTTCCATTTGTTATCACTTATCACTTGACTTCCTTTCCCCCTGTTTGGCTCCACTCTTCATAGTAAAATTTCAGATGTTTCTGTGTGGTATTTAAACTAGACTTGTTATTAAAATAGGAAATAGTATTCAGTGTGCAAACTGCAGTATGCTCCTATTATACGCAACATGCATTCAGACTTTCACATCTAAAAACAGAGATTCTGTACATTGGCAGCATTTATTCTGATATACTAGTCTCATGGGTTCCAATCCCACTCCTAAAGTTTCTTATTTTCTCATCTACACCTGAACCCAGGGCTACACATGCTGTTAGCCCACTCAGGTCAAATAAAGTAAAGCAAAGACGGTTGAAAAAGTCAATTTCAAGATTTCATAAAACTAAAATTGCCCTTTCTGTTTTCTCACTTTATATTCTTGCCTGGACTGTTCCACTATACAGTATAGTGTTCCACATGTGGTCATGCATATACACACGGTAGTGGCATCGCCGTAGGGATGGCAATCTGTCAGTCGATCGGTCCACCACTTTGGTCAGACTGAACTATTTCAACAACTGTTTGATGTATTGTCATGAACTTGGTACAGACATTCATGATCCCCAGAGGATGAATCCTACTGACTTTGGTGATCCTCTGACTTTTCCTCTACTACCACCACAAGGTCGATATTTGTGATTTTGATTACAATATCTCAACAACTGTTGGCTGGATGGCCATGAAAGTTGGTATGCACATTCATGCTCCCCTCAGGATGAATTGTAATAAGTTTGGTGATCCCCTGACGTTTCACCTAGCGTCATCATCAGGTCAAAATTTTGATTTGTCCAGTACTTTGGGTTATGGGTTATGGGTTATGGTACATTCCCACCAGTCTCAGCTGCACTTTGTGGTATACATGGTATAAACTATACCTGCTTAACATCAGCATGTTAGGATGCTGACGTTAGCATGTAGCTCAAAACACAGCCTCACAGTGCTGCTGGCATGGCTGTAGACTCTTTGTCTTTTCACATTCTTCTCGTTGGTGCGGATACATTTCACATTTCATTTTGTCATGTTTCTGATCTACAAATTGAAGTGTATTTTAGCTCTGTACTCACTAAAGTGGGTCTGTATAAGAACATTAGGTAAATGCCTAAAATGTAGAGAGGAACATTTAGCGTTGCACTAATGCATCTTCCCTTTCAATTAGAATTGATTTATTTTTCTGAAAGGCTGCTGAGCTTTTAGCCAATATGGCCGACATAAATTCACATTCGATGGGTCAGTTCTGCTCCACAGTCCTCTGCTGCTATATTGCTCAAATAAATGTTTGATTTGAGATTACTAATGAAAAAACAACTTATTTTGGATGTTTTCTGCATTAATTGGATCAAATTAAAATCTAAATTTCTGACATGTTTGTATGTTTTAAAGAATCGGTGGGGAAATTGAGCTTTGGGAAATTTTTCCACCCTTCATATTTAAAATAACATATTTTACTCCAGAGAGAATAATCCTTAATCAAGCAATAAAGTTTAGTATTTACTACCCCTCTTGCAGACATTTGAAGGCACCATCATGCAAATGTCTATAGAGCAGCTTTAAGTTCTTTTTTACCATTACAACATCATCCACCCCACTCCTATAGCATACTGATGACAGATGCTACTTGTCATGGTCCTCAGCAGACATGCAGACACTGGTTCTCCTTTTACGAAGCCCCTCATAAAAGTTTTGGCACCATCTGGATGGTGATGGACTCAATAAGTTGGCAGAAAGTTAATGATGATGGAGGGGATCCCAGCCTGCTGTAGCTCAAAGGGACACCAGTAAGGCAAATACAGTGAGGGTAAGGGACCACCTAAAAGCCACTACCTGTCCTTTTACCGGCATTGTACATTTTGTTTTTTTGTTTTGACGTGACCAGTGTTGTGCTTTTTCCCTTCTCCAACAAGAGCTGACTGCAGACATTTAAAAACGCCCAAAATGTCTCATAGCAGCATTTACTGTTGCAAACAATGTAATAGTCCGAGTCAACCTAACCTGAGAGTAGATACAACATATATTAATGTGACTTTTGAAAGATCAGATGAAGCAGAAAATTCAGTGAAATGAGTCATTTCAACAAGAATATCTGACGGGAAAGTGCAAAGACGCACTGTGCTAGAGGGCTGGCCACATCTGGGAAACTGACTTCAGATTGTGTCTGAAGCCTTTTGCTAAATGCCAATGTGAGATGTAAGACATTTCAGATGTTGTAAAATGTCTGCACTGAGCTCAGTGTGAATCGTAACAATTTTCCAGGGGAGCAGTTTGAGAAAAGGTCAGCGTGTAATACCGAGCAGCGAAACAGAGGCAAGAAAAACTACAACATCTATGTGAGAGTTATAAAAGTTCAGGGGGAATTGAAAAAGGGCAGGGAGACAGACACAAGTGGAGAGGTGGAGAGAGCAAGGCAGGTTGTTTCTGCAAGATCATACACACAGCAACGGGAAGAAAACATTTTTGAAGAAAACTTGGAAGAATGACTTTCATGCTACTGTGTTTGTTGAATATGCTGCATTGCTGCAAATATAGGTAATAAAGTGTAGAGTGTGAATGCCATGCATACAAGGCAAAATGATGATTGTGGCTGTGCTGCATCAGTTTACTGTTTCTGTTCTGTGTCTACCACAAAGTTTGTTTTTATTCAAGACATCAAACTTATCACTTGGAGGTTCAGCTAAAAAACAGTAAGCCACACTTAGGCTGTATTGCTTGAAAGCATATACACTTTCCACTATTTGAATTGTATAGAGACCTTATCCAAACAGATGTTGTCAGACTGAGCTGTGAGGGAGCAAAGAGCTATAGAAAGAGAGCAATAAGAGCTTTACCAGGTCAGAAAAGGTTTTAGTGCGATGCTGTTTGAAATGTTAAACAGAAAACAGCTGAAAAGGAGCATCCGTGCCACCACATTATTCTGGACAACAAACAAATCTGTTAACACTTCATCCAGTTCAGAGTTCTCTTGATTTTGGCTGCTAAACCTCTTGATGTGGTTAGTTCGGGGGCCCAGTTGGATTCAGACTCAAACAAAGAATGTTCTTTCAGTGTGTAATGGAGGGTGTAATGACATAACGAGCCTTGTGAGCTCAAATGCAGAAAATCAACGACCACAGGGAAACATCAGATGAAACAACAAGGGTTTGACCAAAAATGTGTGGTTGCATGCAAACATGCATCTCTTTGTCCCTCTCCCTCCACCACAATGATGCTTACACAAAGATGATCAGCAGCCTAGGCCTAATCAGTGTTTCACAAGTGTTGACGGGCAGAGCTGCCATCTGCACATCTGCAATTAAACATTTCTGACACACACCACGGTTTCATTTGATTTCACGTTCAAATAACAACATTTATACAACAAGCACTGCAAACAGAACATCTGCACTGAATAACAACATAGAAAACAAATAAAACATTATAGTGATTTTCCTGTAGAACAATGTTGTGAACTTTGCTTGCCTTTATTCCAGTAAAGCTTTTATAATCAGGTTCGGGCAAAGGTGGCTGAGTTCTGACACCAAGGGACCAAATATGAACAGTCACTGGTTCGTATAGCTGCCAGATCTGGAAAGGTTTTGGGGTGCTGACCTGGGCTGGGAATCAGTGTCTGCACTTGGAATTGGGACAATTCTGGCAATGTTGTTTATCACGAGTCTGGCATGAGTCTTAGTTCTTAGGGGGGTGGAGCGCATAAGATATACAAGTGCAGTTCTTAGTAAAATAACAAAAAAAAATCTAGGAACAGTTTCATATAGCTTATGCCCCCGCCCCCCAGGCTCAGATTGTTTGAACTCCTCAAACCCCTCAGGTTTTTCTTGGGGCCCCTTGATGGGTCCCAGCCCCCCAGGTTGGAAACCACTTGCAGTGAAAAAGAAGGAAACCATTTTAATACTCTTTTAAACTACATGTAGCAACCGTGTTGGACTGATAACTATAGAATCCTTCTAATCCTTCCTACTGTGCTTCAGATGCATGTGTCCCCCCTTCTTCACTGGTCCAGATTTGAATAGCGTTTGGCGGCACATTTTGTGTATTCAGAGCTATATGCAAACACTTGGGGCAGTCCTCAGACAGCCTGTTTGCATGCAGAGGGCGGGACCCTGTCTGCGAGCCCTCCCACCACAACTTTTCGCGCTGCGGCCCAGGTAATATTAGCGCCACTCGTGTCGCCCCCCACCCCACCTCCCTCCCATCTGTCTGTTTCAGCCGCAGAGCTAATTACAGCCGAGACTAAGCCTGGGTGATTACAGGTATTAATAGCGGGTTTCTAGGTGCGGGGTTTGACCACTTGATGCGGGTGTCACTGTGGGAGAAGAAGCAGGGGAGAAGCCAAACTTTTCAGCTGAATGTCAAAAGATCGTCTATAGTTACGACGAGTCACTCGTTTAAAAAAAAAAGGGTGTACAAAGAAAAAAAAGTCAGTGTATGGCTACAAGTAACTGTTCTCTTTGTTTTTCAAGGTATTCAGAATACATTGATTGTTTTCATTAATGGGATGTAGAGCTGAGTCAATTAGTTGTCAACTATTAAATTAATCGCCAACTATTTTGATAATCGATTAATCGTTTGAGTCATTTTTTGTTGAATGTCCAAATTCTCTGATTTCAGCTTCTCAAATGTGAATATTTTCTGGCTTCTTTAGTCCTCTATGACAGTAAACTGAATATCTTTGGGTTGTGGACGTCACCTTGGGCTTTCAGTTAATTGAGAAAATGATCGACAGATGAATCGATAATGAAAATAATCGTTAGTTGCAGCCCTAATGGAGTAATTAAGGTTTTAACTTCTGACTTTATCAAAGCTGTTTCATTATGCATCAGTTGTTCTAAATATACTTCCTAAAACTGCTGACCATATCACACAGCTTTCCCTGTCGCCATTACTGATGCTATACCCGGAAATAGTTGCAGAGTGAGACCTCTCCCTTTTTTTTATCAACTCCCCTCAGGCTTGGATAGAGCGCGCCGGTTGCCCCGCCAACACCAACTCTGGAGGCGTGGCCGCCGTCCGCGCCCATTGGTAGAAGCTGAGGCGCGTACCCGAGCGCAGCAACGCTGACTGGCTGGAGCTTGGATGACGTGCCCAATCACCTGGGCGCTGATTGGCTGAAGCGGGCCCGAGGCCCGAGAGCGCCAGAAAACAAGCTTGAGCGGGTGATGCTGAAGTCTCCCCGGGACAGTCGCAGAGTTTCCGCTGATCGGACAGGGGTCTTAGAGGACTGGAGGTACAGCCTGAGGAGTACTGCCCGCTTATTTTGAAGAGGGAAACTAGCTGCTATGTTGGTTTGAAGAAACTACGCGCTGACAAGTCTGTAAAACCGGACACGGAGCCACATTGGAGTATTTCATTCATTCAACAGCAGAATAAGGTGAGGAATGGTGTTTTCCCTCTGGTGGTTTGCTGTAACACTAAGTCATGATATGCTGGTCAGCTGAGCTAGTAACGTTAGCTGAGTAGCTAATTAAAGCTAAATTAGCTTTAAAGACTATAAATAAGTCACAGTTATAAAGCCATTCTCTTTCACAGGCTCTGCCACACCTATATGTGTGGACATATTTGAGGGAATTGGCCTAAGTTAATAGCGTTAACGCTAACATCTTAGTTACAACTTAGAATTAACGTTATTTATTAATGTCATGTAATAATACTCAACTTGCTACATCAGTGGTATTTCAGTTGGTTTTCGTTATATTAGCAGCTAGCTGTTAAGTAGTGAAATTGATGGTAGTTAGTAAGTTACAGCCATTAGCTTGCTAAGGGCTAATTAGCTGTTGTTCTTTGCGCCAAATTCAGCTGACCACTCGTCTGAGTTTAACTGTACTGGCTGAAATTTCCCTAACTTCATCATTCACCCCGCCAAGATACTAATCAGGTCATCTATTTCTGATATTTCATATAATTATGTCCTTTTTTTTTGGACTGTAGTTTTCCCAGATGGAAGTTGAATGTCTGGCGCTGAAAGACCTCACAAGTCCGAGGAAAAGTTTCACGGTGGAGCCGGAGGAGGATGGGGGCCAAAGTGAACAAAAGGTGAGGTGGCCCACTGTTTGGTCTGAGCAGTGTGGCAGGTTTGATGTGATGCTACTGAAGGAGAGCTGCAGAGTCAGGCTGATCGGGGAGATGTGGTGGTGTAGGAGTGGGATGTGGTTATAAGATATGGGCTAGGCTAGGGTGGTGTCTGGCTTTGAACAGCAGTGTCTCCATGAGAGAAAGTGGGGAAAGGAGTTTGTAGATTAGAAAAAAAACGCCAAACAAGGCTTTTAAGTGTTGGCAAATCAGTGGATTTGCTTGAAAGCACTTGATTTCTTATTTAAATACTGCACCCAAATTCACCAGCATGCCTCTAAATAAAACCCTGCAGCAGGTTTAAAATGAAAGACTTCAGCAGGGTTACAAAACTGACACACATGCCAGCTTCGAGCTTGAAACCTTAACTAAACATTTGTAACAACAACACAATTGTCTCCATCACAGGAAAACATCTGCACCGAGAGGAGAAGATCCACGCCGCTGAAATCTGCCGAGTCCACCGTCCCCGCTTTGGTGATAAACAGAAAAGGTGCCACCCCTGACCTGGCCCACATCACTCCCATCAAGCTCACGGCCACGCTGGCTGAGCCCTGGACGCCCACGGCCAATCTGAAGATGCTGATCAGCGCTGCGAGCCCGGACATTCGGGACCGAGAGATGAAGAAGGTGCTGTTTAGGCCCATAGAGAACGAGAAGGATGCGCCAGCAAGTCCAGATGCTGTGGTGGAGGATGCAGAGGTGGAAGACTCTTGTCAGGTGTGTGAAATTTTAGCACCAGCCAAACTATATTATCGAGAAACATGTGCTCTCAAAAGGTCTCTAAAATAATCAGTAAGGCATTTAATGAGTTCTCAGTTCACTTCTTGAAGTCTAAAGAAATTGTATTTTTTGTTGTCCACCGGGGAGAAATCAGTTAGAATGCAGTTACTGCTTGTTAGTTTGATTAGGGAAAATGCTCTCAGAGGAACCCAGAATTTCCACAATCTTAAAAGTCCAGGGAGTAAACACTTTCCCCCTCACTTCACTCACATTAGCAGCTGAACTCTCAAGATAGTGAGTTTTCAAAAGCATGAATACAATCACTCAGTTATGCCTAATAAATAAAGTCATTGTATAGAAAATGGCAGCTGGAGCCTAAATTGCCCTGAGCTTTTGTGATACGATTATGTGTTAAATCCGACGTGTGAAGGTTTTTCCAGCCTTATCGGATATCATCTCTTTAGGGATTGCAGGATTTAATTCTTTCCTAAAATATGTGCCCTTGAAGACAGGCTACAGAAAAGCTATTTAAGGCACTGAACTGAGATGTGTGAGCTAAATAACCCAAAGCATCACGTTTGACTAACCCTGGATGATGGTGGTGCAGAAAGCAGCAGCAGAGTCCCCTTAGTCGGTGTAAATTTCTTTAAATTAGTGGTAAAAGCCAAGACTGAGAAATGTTCATCATTGATCTATTTATTCGTTTATCCGTCTGTCCAGTTTGAAGCCGCTGAGGAAGAGGACGACACCGACAAAAAGCCGAGCAGGAAGCAGAAGAGTCTGGGTCTGCTGTGCCAGAAGTTCCTGGCACTCTACCCTGATTACCCACCGCCACACAGCCCCATCTGGATCTCACTGGATGAGGTGGCGACCAGCCTTGGTAAGAGCCAGTAATGGGAGGAAAAAGAGAGATTGGACTTGTCCCAGCCACTGCTCCGTTGTTGTAAACAGCTCACGGGAGAGAGACGATAATGGAAATAGCTAATGTCCGTTTCATGAGCGTTATAAAGTTTTTATGTTATTGGATTTAGAGCCGGTTGCTATGGAGACTTCTTTTTCATTCAAACAGTATATTGTTCCATATTTAATGGAAGGCTGCTGAGCTGCAATTGGGAGCAAAGTTCTTTAGTTTTATAACTTTCATTCATTTTAATCAAAACATTGACCGTTTGGTGAATTTTTATTAAAATGTGAGCATATATTTTCCAAGAACGGACGAGTAATTTCTCCTCTCTTGCGCTCAAATTGTCAGGAGTGGAGCGGCGGCGCATCTACGACATCGTCAACGTGCTGGAGTCTCTCATGATAGTGGGGAGGATAGCCAAGAACAGCTACACCTGGTACGGTCGTCAGCGGCTGGAGGCCACGCTGGAGGAGCTGCAGCGGAGGGGTCGGCAGCAGGGATACCACCTCCAGATGGAGCTGGCCACCGAGGCCAGGGATGCCGGACCAGGGCGCGAGGACGATGGAGCGGAAGGAGATGCTGGCAACGGTAAAGAACTGAGATGAAACTCAGAATTAAAGAGTGTTAAGAACTTAAGTTTCTCCAAGCTTTAGACAAGGAATTCTTCAAAAAACATCATCCTTCACTTTCTTCTATTAGCACCTTTGCACCATTGGCTGCTTTAATGGTCAGCGATAAAGGCGCTGAAGTTTATTGTTGCACTTATAGGATAAGACCATCGGTTTAATGCTTCACATGTAAAAATTTAAGTGTAGGTTTCATCTCCGGAGCAGCTGCCACCAAATTAACACTACAGCTAAGCGATCATCCCCTTCTGCCTTCAATGCACAGGATAGCGATCCTGCCTCTTCATACATGCGCACAGCTTTTCATGAAGAGGGTGTGTGTGTTGACTTGTCAGTGTGGCTGGATAATAATGGCACTCGTGACAAAGAGGTAGTTTACAAAGGTAAAGCCTGGTGACAGGCTTTGATGTCCATTAAGTGGTTAATGTCTGCTGGTATTGTTGTGGCTGGTTGAATTGTGGTGACCTCAGGCGATATCATTATACACAATAGCTGTCATCAGGGCTCTGCTGCAGAACAACAAACACCTACAACTGAAGTGGAGTCATTAAGGCATCAGCTGCACATTTAAGCATTCATAGTCTCATGATTTATGATCAGAGACAAGTTGGAAACATTTCACTGTAGCCCGGTGTGTGAAAACCAAGATGATGTAATATGAAGGGTGCAACTCCTATGGGTGCTGGAAGGTTGATACTGATACTGCAAACGTGGTATTAGAGGACTTTTGTGCGTAGATTGGAGATGTTTCTTTTCTGAATTTAAGTTAGCGTTTTGTTTTTCTTTGTAGTTGTGAGTTGAGGATGAACCTCCATCATTTTGACACTTAAGACACCATATTTAACACAAGCTCATTATAGCCATTTAACCATTAGAAGAGGCAAGTGTGGTAAACCATCATGCCATTCCTCAAAATATAACCTAATTTAAGCTTATAGTAAGCTTTGAACAGTCGGATAATGGTGCTTAATATTTATAGTCATGGAGGTTTGTCTCTGCTTTGTGTTGGTTTTACTGTGAAACAGGAAAAATCAAGACTTCATACAGATGTGTCTACATTTAAAAGCTAACAGTGTGTTAAGTGATACACAAGTATGCACATTTCTGAACTTGCACAAAAGGCTGCCCTCTGATTAAGATTGAATCGACACATTTTCCCGCTTACGGTTGAATCCAATTCAACAAAAAGACACAATAGAAACAGGTTTCGAAGGGCGAGTTTGAATGAATGGTGATTAATAAAGGTCATCTTATCTTCTATAATCCTGTGACTGCAGTGGTCTGACATACTTGCATGTTTCTGTTACTTGTAGCTGGTGGCAACAGGAAAGACAAATCTCTGCGCATCATGAGCCAGAAGTTCGTCATGCTGTTCCTGGTGTCCAAAACTCAGACTGTTACTCTGGACGCAGCCGCAAAAATCCTCATCGAGGAGAGTCAGGACTCATCAAGTCACAGCAAGTACAAAAGTAAGAAAGTGCAAAAGGATGTGTCCTGTAATACAAATCCTATCTCTTCTGTTTCATCAAAACTAAACATCACCCCTGTATCTGCAGCTAAGGTGCGGCGGCTGTACGACATCGCAAATGTCCTGACCAGCCTGGGCCTCATAAAGAAGGTCCATGTCCGCGAGGAGAGAGGCAGGAAGCCGGCTTTCAAGTGGCTTGGCCCTGTTGAATTCAAAAACTCTGGAAATGCTGGTAAGAGTTAAAGACGAGCTTTGTTAACTATACTGAAGTCGTTCTGAAAGAGTCTACTAAATGGCAGATTTAGCATTTGTCATCATTGCTGTCGTGCTAACTCAGTCTTTATCCATCTCACTGTCATCACCTGCAGGAAATACTGTGAATGTGGCGGGTGTCACTCTGCCAGAGCCAACGCGGCCAATGGCAGGCCAGGACCTCAGAAAAGCAAAGATGGCACGCCATGCCTCTTTCAACATCACACCAACTTCTGTGGCCGTCCAGCGGCAGGTCAGCTCTGCCCCCAGCAGTCCACGGCGAGAACCTACGGGTAAGAGACACTCCGAATTTCGCAATATACATTTTTTTTTGTCAATGCCACCGTTTAGTCAGTCAAACAGAATCGTTTACCAAAGTAGAACATTTTTATATTCTTGTCTGATGAATTGTTTTTTTCCTCACACTGAAGGTCTGCCAAACCAGCCTGTGGATTATTCCAAAAAGCCAACAAGCAACAATGTGTGTCGACTGCAGTTTAGAAACAGCACTGAGTGAGTTAATACCAACACACACACACTCACAGATACTCAACCTGCTCTGTAATCACCCCGTGCATTCTCTTGATTTAGATTTATCTGCACAGATTTACTGCCAAACTATTTACTGCGCACAGTAGCTCTTTCTGCTATCCCTTGCCAGGACAGTCTATCATTATTATTGTAGAGAATCCACATCAGCTGCCTGCAACAAGGATTAAGAGTCCTGTAGCTGTTTGTAGACAAACTAAATATTATAGAGAAACTGTTTTTTAGTTACGAGATGCCAAGGCTCCCCACTCACTGAACGGGTTTTCATCTCAGTCTCTCGTACATAATATTTCACACTCACTGCCAGTGTTTGCATTGGCTGATGTGTTTAGCCTTAGGCTACATGTAACATGAGCCGGACGCTGTGGATCTGAATAGTTTTTGTCTCCTGTGAATGTAAGTGTTGGCTCCACAAATACAGTACACAGTAGTTCATGTTATTTCTAGGGTTGGCCTGCTCGTGGCCAAACCGCAGCTGCCTCAGGACTGTGGCTGTTAAGTGTTTTTGGCGGGACAGAGATAATAGGACATAGAAGTGTGTGTTGAAAAGGAATATTTTAGACATGGAGCTGGGTAAAAATGCACCAGAGGCAGTGGTAGCCCACAGGATAAGAGTTGGAGGTTCACAGCTGGGAGGTGGCCAGTTGGAAGTCTTGCACACCAGCGAGAGAGATCAGAGGGAAATACAGCCCCTTTTCTACCACAGGAACTTTTCCAGGGGTTCGGGAACCATTTCAAGAACCTTACCTGGGTTTTGACCGGTGAAAGCCAGGAACTGAGGTCCTCTGCCATAGTTCCTAGTCCATAAAGCACATGCTCAAACTCCTCCCTGGTTTTAGTTTGCAGACCTGAATATTGCCGATTATTCATATATGAAACTTGCGGCTGGTACAACTTCATTCACATAATAAGGAAGCGCTGGGTGCCACCGGTATCACTACTAGGACAAGGCTGTCTTTTCTTGAAATGTGTTGTAATGAACACAAGCGAGCAATGACAGAACTAAAGTGAGAAAGAAAAGCTAAACAAAACTTAAATTGTTGATCATTTCATCGCAGTTCTGCACTAAAGCAGGAAAAAAAAACATAAAGCAGATTGTCTACTTTTGGAAAGAGATGTTCTGGAGTCGTCAGTCTCCATTTCCACCTCAGCATATTATCTCCTTTGAATCAAAATATTGCATCCATTCAAAAATAATAGTTGCACCACAGTAGATATAAAGAACATCTGTGGAATTATTATTATTCTTTAATGGAGCTCATATAATTTAATTGGTGTTTTGATTGGGCCAAAAACTACCCAAGCTCAGACTACTTCCTGACCTGATTCAGGGAAAACTAGAGCCACGACAAGCAGGACCAAATCAGGTTCAAGCTCAGAATTAAAGCTTTAATTCTAATGACTAATTGTTTCTTGCTACTTCCTTATTTCCCTGCAGTAACCGTCCCACCAGCAGCAGCAGCCCGCTGCCTCAGTCCTCCACCCATCCCACCTTGCTGGCAAATTCCTCCCACCCAGAGTATCTCTTCACACATTCCTCCCCTCCCCACTGCTTGGCATACCTGCCCAGCCTGTCCCAGCCCTCGGTAGTCATGCTGTACAGGGCGCCGGAGAAGCCCGACCGGATGCCTGAAGGTCAGAGATCGCCCAGGCTGGAGTCTGAGGAGGGGAGGAAGAGGAGGAGGGAAGAAAGAGAAGAAGAGGGGACGGTGGTGAAAAAGAAGGGAACGTCTGGGTCAGAGGAATGTGACAAGGTGAGGCGGTGTAGTTTGATGCGTGTAGAGAAAATAAACATGATTAGTGTTTAACACCGTTCATCGCTCATTTTAGTTAAGACTGACCGGGAACAACAACATTATTTGGGTTCAGTGCAGTAACATGATTATATGATGTCTTATATGATGCCACAATCACAAGATCCTCTCAGTAATTCTGGAGAGCAGACCGTTAAATTGAAAATATGAAATACTACACGCCCGCTGATGAGGATAACTCATTCCTGGTGTAATTAAAGACTTATCATATTAGTGATGTATAGTAATTGATAATTGGAAAACCCCTAGCAATTAAACAGGTCACACAATCCTAGTAATTGGAAAATTCACATTTTTCATGATAGGATGGTCTTTTAGAAGGGTAGATTAAGAGAGGAAAACCATGAGCGTTCCACTTTTACATCAAGAAAATTACTTGGCAGAAGTTCACTCCAGTTTTATTAGAAGGGGAGAGTGTTAATCGGGGATTTTAGTTGGCAAGCCATAAAATGTTACTCGTTATGATATAAAATGTTCACTCGAGATGGATTGTAGACTTCAACCTGTTTGAGGAACAGTGCCATGCATCTCGGTCACACGGATACAGCCATAAATGGTTCCTCTATTTTAAATGTCCATCATCAGGTGCAGGGTAATTTATTCCCCGCGTTTGTTCTTCCTTCCAGATGAGAGCTGAACCTCTCGTGGAAACAGCAGAGTGTTCGCGAAGGGGTAACACCCGGACTTCCCCCAATCACCCAGAAGGCCTCTCCAGAGCGCAGGCGTTCGATGAGAGTCTGGGTGCCGACAGCAGCAGCGAGCCGGCCCAGCCATCACACTACCTCTATGTACCCAACAACGCAGGTAAAACCCACCACACGCTAGGATATGTCTGAACTGTTAGCTTAACTAAGTATGTTTTTGTGCAACCTCCGTTAGAACTAAATAAAAACTGATATTTATCTTCCAAAGGGCTCATAACATTTATCTGCTCCATTAAACATTTCTTCTTTATTGCATTTGGAAAAGTACAGTTTTTTTTTTAAAGGAAAAATTATCTCTTTGTCAGTACAGGGGTGAGCTAATTTGGAGCTTTTAAAGGAAGCAAATAACAGTGTTGCGGCTCTTTTGGGAGATAATGTTGTAATATTGTGTCTGTCTTAAAATGAAATCCTATTATTAAGACCGACACAACATTACAAGACACTGTTTGCGGGTTCCTACAGGCATGAAAATCCCATAAAGTACCAAATTCATAATTTATTCCTTTGAAAACCTTAAAAAAGTGAGTAAAAGAGTAAGTTGAACATCATTTCAAGAGCTAAAATGCATCTCTTGTCACCAGTTAAACCATCAGTGGTTTTCATCTGTTGTTGATTATGTGACAGAAACAATGATATCCAGGTAATACAAAACACTGGCTGACTGTATAACAACATTTTATGAATTGTGATCGTCATTGTTATATTTAAGAAGAGTAAAATACTGCATTGTTAATGTAGTTTTAAGTACCAAATCTTAAAAACTAAAGAAGTATGTGTTGCTTTTAAAAGAACATGCTGGTCTTTGCTCTACCACAGTCAAACCAATTCTCTCACACAGCATGTCTAAAAAGTCACAGCAAAATGTGTTGTAAAGATATGGAAGGGTTTTGGAGTTGACCTGATAGAAGACAGCGCATGTACAAATCCTGTCTGCAAAAATCTACAAAGACATGACATGACACTAATCAACTATCACAATAAAGTTGTAAAGTTATTAGTCAACAATAGAACGGTATTATTACATAGGTAAAGAGGAAATATGGATTAAAGTAAACACTTTAAATGCATTTATATGACAAAATAATCAGCTAATTGGAGTCAAACAAAGAAAGATGAGACATTTAGTCCACAGAAAAAAACTGAAAATTAACCCACAGCACCTCTTCCTGTTTTCTCCTGATCTGTCTTCTCCAGGTCTGAATAGCCTCAACTTCCTCCTGTCAGCCGGCCAGCCTCCAGCCAGTCTAGCACTTCCTCCCAGCAGCGTTCCCACCCTGGCACTGCCCTACGTCCTGGTGCCCTCTGCAGCCCTCCCCCACTACCCACTGGTGGCCAGCGGCCTACAACCGCAAGGCTCCGATGCCCACAACAAACTGAGCTTCAGCATGCCTGCTGTGATGTCGCCTGCCCACTTTATGGTGGGGGCGGCGCCGTATGGCCTGGCAGCAGCGTCGGAGATCAGCAGGTCACCGGCTCCGTCACCGTCGTCCACCCCAGAACAGAGCAGGCTGTACGGGTCAGCGACAGGAACTCCGCATTCTCCCTCAGGACCACGTCAGACTGTCAGCATCAACACACCAGAACCACTGGTAAGAATTTCCTCTTCTATTGTAGCCTTCCCAACACACACACACACACACACACACACACACATCTCTGCTCTAAAAGCTTATTAACTTCAACATAATTGGCCTTCATAATGATACATGACCTTTCTGGTATCAAGCACTTGCAAAATGCCACAACACAGCTTGACATGAAAGCAAATGCGGCATCTGTTTTGTGGAAGGTTTCCACTCATTTAGACACTTTTTGTGTGTCACAGCGGTTCAAGTTGATTAATCTCCAAGTTATTAAATAGGGATTAATGTTCTTGTCTGCAAAACCCAACACAGTCTGCCGGCATTGCTCTTCTCAAACAGAGTCGTTGCTAGACAACCTGCTGAGTCACTGGATGGCAAATTAATGCAACATTAGAAACAATGTGACGAGTCAATGACCGCGTTGTAATGAGGCGTAAACCAGGGGTGTCCTCTCTTTGCCACCCACTTTATTTAGTGAGCGGGGACCAAATTTGCCCATTTGGAGCATTCAAAGAAGCAAGTGACAGTTTAACAGTAACAGTGACAGTTTTTTGACATCTGAGAGTCCTACACTCTTACACTGCTCTTTACCTTCACAGACTCCACATACTCCGAAGGAAACTACACCGTCTGCTTCCAAGGCTTTCTTCCAGACCCCAGGCACACTGGGAAGTGTAGTCAGCTCTATGCCAGCTGCCCGCAAAAGAGGCTCCGCACAGAGGAGACTGGACGTCGGCCACCCTCCGACTGGTTAGACATCTGAAGGGATGGAACAGGTGGCTAAACGTGTTGTTTTAACACTCAGGTGTTGATCCTAAAAGTGAAAAATATGGTTTCAAACCACTGGTGCTTTGTTAGTTTATTAATTAATAAATGAATGGTTTCCCTCTAAAACGCAAGAATATAAAGTTTAGCAAAAGAGTTTGCTGAGATGTAAAGTTAACCAAGATCAGATCTTAAGATGTCTCACATTTCGCTAATGACTGTCAATTTTTACCAAATGGTGGGTATCTCGTTTTTAAATGAAACTCTTCCGTTATTGGTCGTTGTGTTAACAGTTCAAATGTGCCTCATGGTTCAATTAAGGGACACTAGATTTCAGAGTGAATGAGTGAAGCAGTATTGCCAATATAACAGTGCCCTCCTGTGGTGGGAGTCGGCCACTGCTGTGTTTTGTATTTCAGCCTTAATTTTCCCTCCCAGATGTGATCAAGCTACCTAATTCCCCATCACTTGTGTATTATAGCCCAATTGCTATTTATATTTTAGCTAATATATGTTGATTACAGGGACTGTAATGGAACATTAACTTTTCTTTTTTAGCACTAAGTATTTGACGAATGTGTGTCTAATATTGAAGTGATTGTCTTTAGTTGGCCCCTTCAGGTTCTGTTACATTATCAAGGTATAATAGGAAAACTATTAGCTGCTGATGACAGAGGGTGGCAGACGATCCTCTCCCTGCTCATTTCAGACATTACTGTGAGGAGAAAATCACTAAAGCCTTAAATGTTTACAGCCAGCCAGGTATCTCAAGGAAGACAAACGTTACTGGTGCTGTGTATGTTTTCACTGAGTATCTGCAACCACAGTGCTTAATGGTTAAACAGTGGTTGATGATGCTCTCAGGTACTTGAATACTTGTGACTTTACTAGAAGTGGATTCTGGAGAGATATCAGAGTACTGTAAATATTTTTTTTATCCTTAATTTATCCAGGGAAAGTAAACTGAGCTTACATGCTGTCTTTTTAAGCCAGCACCGATCCACACGCATACAGTCCGACTCATTTTGGAGACCTCCGGTATGACCACGCTCTCCTGTTGGCCGGTGCCGTTGGGGGTTGGGTGCCTTGCTTTTAAAAAAAGGCACCTTGCTGAGAGAAGAGAGTTGTTGCCGCATTACGGATTTTCTCAGGTTGTCCAGGGATTTGTAGCAACAGCCCGCTAACTTGCCTCCAGACAACCCAGCCAAAAATATCGGTGCTTTGTACGGGAATCATTCAGGAGAGCCTAGCTATGTCACACCAAAGGGTGCACAGATTACCCACTCTGACCAGTGGATGTGTAGTCATTAATGTACAGTTGTATTTCAGCAATTATTTTTGTACATTGTGCTCATAGTGTCATTTATACTTCCACATGCAGAATGTTGAATGCTGCTTTACTGTAAAATAATGATTATTGCACTGCTAGTTTTGGTAGTTGTGCCGGCTAACTTTTTCAAAACCTTTGACCGGTTTCTTCACTGAAGCTCTGTAGTTATGGGCCAAACTGGTTTTCTTCTGTTTGACTTTCACAAACTTTAATTAAAAATGTACGACGCTGACCAGCTTTGTCGTGTGTGTGCTTGAATTTGAGGAATTTCTGACTGTATTTTTTCACTATAAATGTTTAATAATGTAATCCTGGCCTCCCCATTTTATCCTGAGCTGAAATAAAAAAAGAAAACAGTTATAGTCCAGTTATACTCTACAAAAAAATCCACTAAGATGGCGATCCAACTGTTGACAGATTTACAGATGGCTTCAGTTTACCAATTTACAAATTTTCAGATGCCACCAATAATTCAGAATGCAATTCAGACTCGCCCAGCAGATGGAAGCAAGCCATGCTAATGTGGTCCGATGACACACTTCATCTGTAACACAATGCCTGTTGCTGCAAACTGTGTGGCGTTGCACACGTTAAACGCTCAAAACATAAGATGGAACTGATGATCTGGGGTGAAGCCCTCATTATGTGTTATTACAAGTAAGAGATTCACAGCTCAGATGTCAGAGTGGAAAAGCCGTAAGGTGGTTCAAATCCAAATGACACATGCGGTGAACGCATGGGTGAGCCGAGGTTAGATCCTTACTTATAAAACTAATTGAATACCACTGGGGACAAACACATTCAACACATCAAGCGTGATCTCAGGGTCAGGTCAGGCTGATTGAGTCGCACTTAAAAAACACGCACACGCCATCTGTCTGAGGACATGAACATCTAATCGGAGCTTTTATATCGGCACTAAAGCGGAGCTGAGGGAGCTGCCAAAAGATGTGTTTGGCCCCTGCGAGGCATTTGTGACACTAAACCTCAGCAGATGGGACAATTAACTTTATATAGACAGATAGTTTTAGCCAAGTATCAGCTGTGGCCAAAAACCACTTCAATGAAAACACGTCCCTGAGACAAAACAGAACAATCAGTTCTTAAATATACACCACTACTGCTGGTATTCCTACCACACTGATTACTACTACTGTTTCTACTACTATAACAATTGAAAGTATTACTACTACTGCAATAGGTACTATTGCTACTACTACATAATACTAAGATACTACTCTTCTACTGCTGCCGCCTGTTCTACTACTACTGCTATTACTGCAGTTACCATTGCTACTACTGCTACTCCAACAGCTACCACTGCTTACTAGCACATCCATGCTACCATTACTAGCCAGCACTCTTAGTAAGATTGCTATTTAACACTACTACTACTTAGGCTGCTACCACCTCTGCTATTACTCATAGAACTACTTACTACGAGTAATACGTTACCAGTACTACCCAGTAACTGACTAATTGATTTGGTCTTTAACATTACAGATGTTAAGGCTAAAACTGGGATGCATTTGGCTAAAAGGTGAAAGCTTTTTACACATCTGGCTAGCTTACATACATGTATCAGTTGCTTCAACATTATTTAATGATTATATTTCAACATATACTTGAGACTCACCATGAATTATTGTGATTTAAAGGAATAGTTTGGCATTTTGGGAAATACCACACTGTTGCCCTTTTAAATATGAAGCTAAAGCAAGGAAGTTAGCTTAGCTTAGCATAAAGACTGGAGGGGGGAAACAAACGTCAGCTTCCCGGCACTTGTAAAGCTCACTATTAACACTTGAAACCATTTGTTTAATGTGTTCATTTGTTAAAAACTCAAGTGTAGTTTGCGGTGTTACTGGGGGTCGTGTCGAGCTATTTCTTGGCCGAGCACAGCGATAGTGAAGCATCTATATATTTCTCTACTCACTGAGTAAGTTATTTCCTTTCATTTGTCCAGGTTAAAACTGGAAGAAACTCTTTAGATGTCTAGCTTACATATAACCATTGTTTTAAGTGTATTTCATTTACTTTAAAGTGTAGTTAACAATTTTACCAAGACATCTAGATATTTTTTCACCTGCAAACCAACAAAACAGCTTACTGGCTGTGTGACCAGTAGCACTCCTACTATTACTACAGAACCACACAGGATTCACACACAGGTTTATTTTATTCAAGGTGCAGCAGGATACAGTTATGATCATTAATAGCAGCAGCAGTCAGAATAGGTGGGGTGAGTGTTCACATGCAGTGATGTGTTCAAGAGCATCCAGTGAGCAGAAACTGTCCTGTGGGCTTGGAAGTGTTGACCCCCACCAAAAAATGTTCTTTATTTTATTTATTTTGAAGCCAAATGAGCCCACTGTAAATTTATTGCCAATGTTTGTATGCTAACTTCAGAAACATTATATAAGTGGTTATAAATTGCTGAATATCATCAACAGATGTTTCCTGTAGGCCCAGAGTGATACTTCATTCCTCTTAGAGGGCAGGAGAATGTGAATACTACAGTCTCTAGTTATAACTCACATCAAATGACTTCAAAATACTTAAAATACTTAAAAGTCAAAAGTCTCCTAACACAGTGAATGGCTGTTTAAAAAAGAGCGTACCTCTTTCCTTTATAGGGGCTATATGTTTATTTAGGGGGAAAAACACAAACATCTGAAGTCCTTATACATATATATATATTATATAAGTCTCTAAAGTACAGAGGATCACATCTGAAAAACATGTCATTATGTGTACCCACTATCCTTTGAAGGTACCACAATCCGCCCCATTATTATTTTATGAGAGCAAGCACCTTTGTTTTCCCTCTAAATGCTCAATATTTTATTTTTGGTAAAAAAAAAACGCTCCTTTCATTTCCGTTCATTAAGCCGCGGCTCAACTGTGGGATTTCCTCACCTCGAGCCTTGTGTCCATATAAGGGAAAGGGGAGCTGCAGCACTACCTGCTTCACTCTGTCTTTTGTTTTTATTACTGCTTAGTTTCTGCTCCCAGAAATTCTTTCTGAGTTACACCATTAGGTCTATTACACCCAGGTGTGTCGCCAGACTTGTAAAACTTTGCTTTTAAACAAAGAGCTCTTATTGAAGTGAATATTACCAATGCTCGTGAATACTCCTGCTAACACTTCCTATAATTTGATATCAGTCTTTCACATCGTTATAGTTTGATTTTAGCCCACTCTTCATTGCGTTCTGAATTATTCAGATAAACTATTAATAATAACCAATTATATTTTGTACAGTCACTCTAAAACATCTCAGAAGATGCATCTTAACCTCTGTCTGCATGATCTAGGATCTAATCTTAACCAACGTAAGAAACCTCTGTATTTTTAAGCCATAAGAAATTTGATAAATGGCTTTTATTCTTAGTTTGCAAGTCGGAATAAAAATAAATGATTTTTACTTGAAGTCAAAATATCACTTTGCACTTGTTGAATACAGGTCCTGTTTGCTTTAATAGATATAACTGGACCCTGTTAATGAAAAGGTTTTGACTCATTTGTCCATAGACCATAATCCCAAAAGCCTTAGGGAGCGTTCAGTTGGAAATATATCACAAGCCTGTATAGTTCCTTTGGTTTGTAGTGGTTTCCACCTTCTTATTCTCCCACAAATCCCATTTTAGCCCTGTCTCCTTCTGACTGTGGAGTCATGAACACTGTCCTTGGCTGAAGCTCGAGAGGCCTGCGCTTCTTTAAATGTTCTCTCCTCCACTGAGACATCCTTGAGCTGTTGCTGCACCCTCGGAGAAATCCTGGCGGGATTCACTACTGCTTCACTACCAGATGTCTCATTTTGCACACAACAGCCGTCACTGCGATCCTGTGCAGTCTCCAAGATACAAACATAATTTGATTGTAGGAACTTTGTGATGACTGCTTTGCTGTGGTGAAAAGGTTCAATGTGAGCGAGGTTTAGATCCAGCTGGGCCGGCTGCTATCGAGCCTGACTGTGTTCAATCAGCTGAATGCAATTAACAATCAAATTAGGTTCATTGACTGATGGAGAAAGGGGCAAAACTGTTTTCACATGAGTGATGTGGGTCTGGAAGAACTCAGATAAATGAGATCATTTTAAAAAAATGTGTTGTGTATTACCGCAGATTCCCTTTGTCTAATATATATACTGTCAACATATCCAGTAGTATTCATTGTGAAAAATATACAATAGAGAAAAAATGCTTCTCACAGCACTGCAGTGTCTATCTGCACATGATTTGGTCACGAAAGAAATTATGGCTTTATTCTATAACCCAAAATGACCTTCTTATACATTTCCCAGCTATTGTGATCATGGTCTGATCTGTATTCACAGTCACTGGCTTTTTTGTCATCCATCATAGAATAAGGCTGAAATTAACAGTCTGAAGAAGCTATGTTACAGGTTATTGCTTACAACATGAAGCTAATTTAATATCCTTCTATCAGGCGCTCTGTTGTTATGAACCTTTCAAAATAAATAGCATGATTGCAAAATAATGAGGCTGAGGTTTGTTGGCGACAGTGCAGGGTTCCATCTGTTTTCCCTCCGCAATCCACAGTAGGAGACTTGGATCAATAACACATGTTAGTTTAGCTAAAAACAGATTTACTGTGCCTCTGTTTACATTAACAGTCTTTAATTAGGCCTAATTCAAGCCTACCCTTAAAAGGAAGGGGTTAATTTTATGGTTCAACCTTTTGATTAAATTGAATTAATCGTGCCAGTCTGCTCCCAGTGCCGTAGCTTCACTGTAGCGAGACTTGTAGTGGTGCCATGAAAGCGGTCATGAAAGTAAAGATCACGGGTTTCATAACTGGCAGAGTTTATGTGATGTTGTGCTTCTTGTCACATTGTACTGAATCCGTGCTTGCTCCCTCATTGCCTGGCTTTAACAGTGTCAGCTAAAAGCTTTAAAATTAACCCATGATAAACCTATAAAAAACTTTTCACTTTGATATCAAAGTGTTGTCTCTAATTTAAGCCGCTGCCCGGGCAGCTGGGTCCTTTTTCATTTGGATCCCAGACATCAGCCATGCTGTTATTATCAGGATGTGGTCTGTGGTGGCTTTGAACAGCGCTGCACTAGTGAGCGGTGTGTCAATGCAACATTATAGTCTGTTATAGTATCATTATAATGTCAACCTTAACCCCCCTTTTCTCCTTCCTTACAACATCTCCCCTGCTTACAAAGCAAACATGAACAAGCCATCATTTATTACAGTCTGTGTCCAGCAGGGGGCAGGATAACTGCAAGTTTCTCATGTAAATTATTATACATATAAATAGATACATACATGCACACATAGATGCACGCTGCTGCCTTAGAAAAGCAAAGTGTGAACCCAGGCGGGCTACTTGTATTAGTCGACTGTCTCCACCTCACTTCCTGTAAACCTGACAGGAAGGACAGGTTTCCTTTTCCTGCAGAAATCCACAACAAACTTTTGAGCTTTATCCACATTAAGCAGAAGAAAGTGGCACTCCCTCCACAGAGTCAGTGATCCTATATTCATCATGAGCTCCTGCAGCGATAGATCCAACCACAGAAGCCGTCGGAAAATGTGTCCTCCAGTGTCCTTGAGTTTGGAGCAGAGTCATTTAGGCTGGCCTGCCAAAACTCTGAAGTGCTAAAAGGCAATCGTATTAACAAATTACATTACATTTGAAGTCGGAGAGCTTGGTACAAAATTATTTAAAACAAAGTAAGGCATGTCCTTTTTGGTACAGGAGTAATACATCATATCTTCATCGTAGATTTCTACTACCACTAGAATCCCCCCACAGTGTAGACCCTCCTGGCTTGCTCTTCCTCTGTGGATCTTTTGGGGGAAATCATCTCAAATGTGTCATGTCTGTGTTTAATGATCTGTTATATAGAACTGTTTTATAGCCATCAAGGCTGCTACTGTACATTTGTTTCTATGGCAACATGGATGTATTTGATATTTAATTTTCAAAAGCTTTTTGTTCTTTTTTTTAAATTAAATTCTCAAGTGGCCAAGTCGACCACCAAAACAAGGCCATATTTTAAGTAAGTTTAAGTATGAAACTAAATGTCTTTTTTTAAATTCTAGCCTATGGAAACTCTTCCATGTAAGCTGCCCGACATATATATATATATATATATATATATATATATATATATATATATGCATATTACATTCGCCTCCATGTGTTCCCAGGAGTAGGTGAGTGCAGCAATGTTTCACTGTCTTCCATTTAACATTTTTTATAATTTCTGACAGCACCTGAAGGCAGCAGTGGTGAGTTCACGCCCCTCGAAACCCCTCCTTCCAGTGGAGCGGTAAATATGTGGGATATGTGGCGTCGCAGCGTCAGTGTAGTAAAGTGGTGCGGAGGCTCCGGGGAGCTGTCTGGATACACGGTTAGTGCACTCAGCTGGAGCGCAGCCATTTTCATAAAAACCTCTGCTTTTTAAAAAACCTACAAGGTAACTTTTTTATTTTTTATTTTTTAATATAGTGTGCCGAAACTGAATGCTGTAGACTTCAGACTACTTTACTGACAAGCTACTTTTAATTACTGAATGCATTTCGTTTATTCTGTTTGTGTCTGAAGGAGCAAATGTTCCTTTTACGTTTATAAACTAGTTTAGGGCAACTTTTGCGCCATTAACCTTAGCTGCAGGTAAGTGAATCTTTTTACTGTTGCAGTGCCTGATTTCAGTAACGTTACTATTTTGGATACATTGTTATTTTTGGCTTTTATAGCCGCGGGATATGAAGTAGAAACCTTTTCAACTTCTTTTCAGGAGTTATCTAATACAAATCTCTGCACACAAAGCCACATTATCAGGCTAACAAGGAACTGAATGGTAACGTTAGCATAAAAAAACATGCTAGCCTAAATAAACTTATATTTACAATGTTATAAATATATAGTAATAAGTGTTTTTATTGTGATTCTATAACTATTAACCCTTTGTGAGAGCAAAAACTCACTTTCTTCTGACTTAATGTAGAGCTCGTGACAGCACGACTGAGTTGAACCTCTGTCTACATTTAATAAGATTCCTAAACAATAAAAGACATTGAGAAAATGTAACAGCTCACATTCAGCTGATACACTTGGTTCAGTGTGGTTTCAAGGGTCAGAGAGGCTACAGTGTGTACTCACAATAGTCTTCTGAAAAATTATGTAACAAGTGTCAGGGAAAGAAATGTGGATTTTAATTACAAATCCGATACAAGTTCATTTAATGGCAGTAATGTATTCCAGAGTTTCCACATTAAACAGGTTCAGTGAATCAGCCTTACTTCAAGAGTTCAAGGACAATAAAACTTCATCAGTCCTGGTTCAGTGGAACATTTTAGTGTCCAGCGATGATCTCAAAGCTGTTTCAGATTCCTCTCTGGGTACAAACACTGAAGGAAATTTAAAGAATATCAGCACAAACATTGGTCTTTAGCAACTTTAATCTAAAAAATATCATGAATGAATCAAAGACGTGTAAATCCTAAATGTTAGTGAAGCCTAGTGAAGTTCTGTGAAACTTTCAACTGACTGTGGTCGTCTACACAGGCAAACTAAAAAGTACACATCAGCCGACTTGTTGGTCTGTACACTTCAACGCCGACCTTCTCATCCCACCCAACCCCTGAGGGATATTTAATGGTAATGTTAGTGGTCTTTTGATCCCCTCGCGTGCTCAGGCCTGTTCTGCAGCCTCTAATCCAGCTGGGAGGAGGGTTTAGTGACTGACATGATTAATAGTAACTACTGCTTTGTGTTTTCTTTTCAGTTAATTAAGAATAAAAGTGCTTTTTAATTTTAGTCACCAAAGTAAGATATCACAGCAGGCTTGCTTTGCGGTGATGCACGAGGAAAGTCTTAAAATGTTAAATTCGTCCCTTATGGAAGCTCATCAACGCCCTCTTGACACATTTTTAAAGGGGAGTGAGTCTGTAATTACAGACAGATGCACATGTGAATCAGGGAGTGAATGGCTGCGTCATGCAGGATCTGTGTGGGAACAACAGTGTTTACTTCGCGCTCACACTTCTTCTTTGCTGTTTGTGTTTGTGTCCTGCAGCCACGGCCCACCAGACAACAAAAGCCCAAAGGCTCGGCGCCCTGAAACATTCCTTTGGGCATTAGTCTGCCCTGTTGTTTAGGCCGACCTCTTTTGCATTGTTTTTTTTTTCAGGCTGGCAGTAATGGCCTGGAGTGGTGGTTTTTATTCAACCATGTGCCATATTAGACATCCAGCTACACAGGTTCTCAAAGGCATATGTCTTATTACAATATGGAGCAGGCAACTGTGTGCTTTAAATATGACAAGTACTCTGACTTTTCAAAGAAAAGTTATTCAAACAGCAATTAAACCATCAAAAAGTACAGCTGACGTGCCCTTGAGCACGGCATTTGCACCCCGGTTGAGCTTATTAGGTGCTATGGTTGTGTTTACACACATTTCCACTTCCTCCAGGTGGAAATGTGTGTGACAGTGAATGTAGAACAAATGAATGAAACCATTTATGCTCAAATTTATGGTCGTTTTTCCTTCGTGAATAAGGACTGAAGGTCCTTTGTTTCCAAAGTTTAGATGAGAACATCAGAAGAGTAACAGATGAAGTAACCCTGCCTCAGATGCTTCAGCCTCTCGTATCATTTCTGTATCTCTTCTTAGACACACAAACAATGCCAAACTGGGGAGGAGGCAACAAGTGCGCAGCGTGCCGTGGGACAGTTTACCACGCTGAGGAGGTGCAGGTTGATGGGAAGAGTTTCCACAAGTGCTGTTTTCTCTGCAGTAAGTACAGCTGGACTAACATTTAAAGGAGTTTAGCCCATGAAGTGGTGATTGAATATATTTAATGTCACTGCTAACCATTTGCATGATGTGTTCTACGGCTGTGCAGCAGCTTTCTAACTTCAGTAACCCTGATGACGTCGTCATCTCAGCATGAGCAGAGAGACCACACATTTGTAACACAAAGTCTGTGTTACAAACTGAGAACTCCTTGTTTGTGGGACATGGGCATCTACCAGGGATGGATGGTCCAAAAGAGGCTATCGAGTTGCATTATGGGAAGTGTAGGATCCTGCGGTTTTGGAGCTTGCCCCATACTAGTAGGGACTAAAAGTCAGGATATATCGGCCTCTGCTTCTTCGATTTGAAAAATTATTTCTTTTCCTTGTCTCTCGTGAGTCCCCCCACTTTATAAAAGTGCAGTGCTAAATCACTGGAGCACCCCTTTAAATCTGTGCTCTTGACACGGTGCAATGCATGAGATTTCAAACAGAGTCCGTTTGAAGTCTCTTGTTGAAGTAAGCTATGCCATTTTAGATTTGAGAACTGACGACTGAAAAGCATCTTCACAAGCTACTTATGTCCTCAAGAAAATGGAACCTGGCAGACGAACACTGAGAAATATTGTGAGAAAAGTTTTGAAAAGGGTAATGTGAGCTTTTTGAATTGAAAAGGTCACTGACAGTTAATACATGAGAGCCAACTGATGAGTCTCGGATGTCTGAGTTTTCCCATTAACACACAGACAAACACATTTGGTTTTTTCCTAGAAGAAAAAGTCTCAGACAGCTCAGACATTTTAGTAGCTGTTGCCTAACCTTGCCAGAATTCTTAAATGTAATTATGTTAAGACCAGCCAAGAGCAGATATTGCGTCAACCTGCACACATTATTTGTGTTTATAATATAGTAAAGGGCATCTATTGGATTGTTTCTGCTGTGTTATGTCCTTGGTTCAAGCTGCAGAGAGCCATGAAAGATAAGAGACAGAACCCAATACTGGGATGAGTCAGGAGAAAGACTCGTGGACTTGGTTTCACCTCTCCACAGCTCATCAAAGGGAGCTTGTACTGACATTTCTCTCACTGGTCATCGGTTGTTGAGTTCACACTGCATTATTGACAGTTTGTTGGACGGGTGGGTGGCTTGTCCTGCTCCTGAACCACCCTTGAAATGTCAGTGAAGATGTTCCAGCAAAGACCTCGCACGGAGACCAGGATTATACAAACGCTTTCATTTAGCCGCTATCGAGAAGACCAAAGCAATCTGAGCCATGAAAGAAGAGTTTCTTGTTTCCAGCGGTTCCCATACAAAGGCCGCTTTGTCTGACACTCCTACTGCAGAGACGATGAGCAAGGGGACTTGGTGTCCTTGGCTCTCCTTTGCCTTTTTCTTCCACTTTCTCAGTTTGACATTCTTTGACATTCACAACTTTTCATTTCTGTGTATGAAAGGCAGCTATGTACTGACAGAAATGTCACACAGTTACAAACAGAGCCTCACGTGACTGTGGCTTTATCTTCTTGATTTGCTTATACTCTATGCCAGCATAAAGATTAATGATCTAACTGTCGTGGAGGAGAACTGGAAATACTCGTGACAAAAACTCATAACATAACAACTGCAAGAAAGATGGTTAAGGAAATATGAGGGTTCAGGAGTGATTTGACTGGACATACAGAAATCTTCTAACAAGCTGACAAAGCTTTCATTTTGAAAGTGTTGGCTTGAGATGTGACTGGAGACATTTCCCCAGCCACTGAAATCTCAAACCAGTTATCAGACGGTCACACAGTGCAAGCCAGAGTGTGAAGAATTCAACTAATCCCAACAGCCAGTGTGCAGTCTTAAGCCACAATGCATTCTTTACCCTGTACAAACCTGCCAAAAATAGATTTCTGCAACAGCTACTGTATACTATTGGAGTTTAAGTCTAATAAATCCTGTACTCTAGTCAGAAAAACTAGTTATGATGAAAATCTGGATAAAATGGCATACATGAAAAATGTGTTCCCACTACTGCCTTTTCCCACTCTGTATATTCATATTTTGACTTTATAGAGTGAAATCACTAGTAACGCTAGATGAACACCTAGATGATACTTGCTGCATGCTTTTGTGAATAGAAATGGCAACTTCTTAAGTATCTTTTCGTGGCTACTGTAGGACTGAATCTCTTGTTTCTCATTAATTAGACAGTTCACATTAACCAGATGTATGTATGGAACTAGAAAAATTTGTTTTATAAAGAAAAATAATGTGTTTGCAATTGTAGTTGAAATACTGAAAGAAGTTGAAGTGGCAGTTCAAGTACTATAACTGAAATAAGTTGAAATGGCAATTCAAATGGAAGTGTCAGTGTTAAATTGAGCTAGAAGGGTCAGTTGACGTGGAATTCTTTAAAGAAACCAGTTCAGGTGTAAAAACTGAAAGAAGATGCAAGCTGAAGTACAAGCACTGAAAACAGTTGGAGTAAATTGTGTATGAACATTGGATGTTGTAGGACCTTGAAGAGTTGAAGGAGGTTTTTTTCTTCAAACGTGAAGATTTGTAATCTGAAAGGGTTTGAAGTGTCAGTTGTTGACGTGCAACTGGTAAAAGTAGTAGTAGTCAGTAAAGTGTAAGTAATGAAAGCACTTCAAATTTCATTTAAATGTAAGTCAAATAGACTGTTGAAATGCTCTCAGTTTCACTGTTTTCATCTTTTATTCTTTAACAGTTCATCTGCTTTCAGTACAGACTTCAGCTGACACATCAACTAATTTCTATTCTGACACTTCATTTGACACTTCAGAGTTTCACAACTTCCACTGTTCATGCACAATTGACTCCACCTGCTTATTAGTTCTTACAGTTAAACGCTTCAACTGACCCTTACAGCTCAATTCATCACTCACACCGCTGACATTTAAACTCCTTTTAGTGCTTGAAGTTCAACTGAATCTTCTTCTAAAATCTTCTTTAGATTTTAAATTGTTTAAATTGACAATTCAACTTCATTCAGTCTGACACTTAAACTGGAACTTCAGCTTCTTTCAGCCTTTCCATTTTAACTGCCACTTACACTTATTTCAGTAATTTTATTTCAACTGCCACTTTAATTCCTCCCTGTATTTCAAATGTTTCACTTGCAAATTTTACAGCATCGTCCTATTTCTTCCTAAAACCAGGAGCAGATACTCCTTTTTTTTCTCTGTGAACATCTCAGTGACATCCTGATCACAGGAAGATAACGGTGTTTCTTTGTTAGATGCATAGTGACACAATTCCACTTATGCAACTCCCTCTCTCTGTGTTTCCTCAGTGGTCTGCAGGAAAGGCTTAGACAGCACCACACTGGCTATTCATGACCAGGAGATCTACTGCAAGTCATGCTACGGGAAGAAGTACGGCCCAAAAGGCTACGGCTACGGTCAGGGGGCGGGGACGCTCAACATGGACCGAGGAGAGCGGCTGGGAATCAAACACGAAGAGTAAGCTGGGCTGCTGCAAGAGCCCTGAATGTTACATAATGTATTTTAAGCCTCAAATACATGAGGCTTGAGTCCCCCAGTTTGAATATATCAAAACTGTGTATGAAACCCTCTGCTCTTTCCCTGCTCCTGCCCGTCCCTGCATCTTTTTCTGTTTCTCACTGCCTAAAGCGCAAAAATTTGAGGAAAGAATCGTTGACGGGAATATTGGCATACAGTCTGCGTCTTTATCAAATCCAGCTTGGCTGCAGCAGTTCCCAGCTGGTTTGGTGAACAGTGTAGATCCAAGAAGAGAAAAGTCTGAAATTCAGAGGAATGATCTGAGAGTTTAACACATCGTCCAATAGATCAGGTTCATTGCTCTCCAACAGGCTTCCAGCCCACACTAGAGGCTTCTACTTTGTAGGCACTCGTACTAAAAAACTGCATCCACTTCTGAGACCCGAAGAGAGTGACCACAAGTGTGTATCCTTATATACACGTGATGTGAAAGCACCATAAACAAACAGGAAAACACAGACCACACACACCTACCCAGAGTGTTTACTCCTGCCCCACACTCAGGTGATGACTGTTATGAAAGAGTTTATTATGTAACCAGCAGGATCCCGCTTTCCCTCCTCTCTGTCCTCTGCCACAAAGGGCTTCATTCAGGGGCCACTGGGGCTGGCAGTCACCCTTCGATAAGCACCGCTCCAGGGCTCCAGTGTGCCCTCTTACTTTCCCACTACTGGCTGCGGACAGGGAGGGAGATAGTAGAGGAGTAGGGTGCGCCAGGTTCATTTCTAGTCTTTTGCAATCATTTATAAAGTTGCCACTTAACAGATATTAATGAATTCAAGAATTAATGTTTAACTGATACATAACTAAGGTATTTATTACTGCAGATGTCAATGTTTTGGGTCATACTTGGTTGACTAGTAGTAAATGAGTAAATGTTTTCATAAGAAAAGAGGAGGTTCTGGTACAGAAAGAACAACCTAAAGGGGAAGAGTTACCAATGTGTTTTGTATTTCAGAGGCAAGTTTCATTCCAAAATCAGATATCCACCACTTAATAAGTGTTTTTACAGATTAATATTTTACTTTTTAAGAGACGAACTTCTGCCTTTAGATGACAGCATAATTACACATTTAGAGACTGCTTTATGTGCTTTATGTGCTTTCCCCCCCCCAGGACACAGACTCACAGGCCGACCACCAACCCCAACCCCTCCAAATTTGCCCAGAAGTTTGGAGGTTCAGAGAAATGTGCCCGGTGTGGTGACTCTGTCTATGCGGCCGAGAAGATCATGGGAGCAGGCAAGGTGAGAGTTTTATCCAAAGCATCTTCTACTCTCTGTTGACACCACAGACATAAGGTGATGCCTTCGTATTGTTTTGTCTGACCACTCTAATCCAAAGCCTGAAGATATTATATTTACCAGCGGTGGAAGAAGTATTCAGATCACTTACTTACAGTAATACCACACCATCAAAATACTACATTACAAGTAAAAGTCCTGCAGAATTTAGAGTTTAAGTACAGAATGTTTAGCAACAAAATGTACTTAAAGTATCCAAGTATTCATTATGCAGAAAGGCCCCTGTCAGTGTTCTGTTGTATTACTGGATCATTATTGAAGAATTAATGCGTAAGCAGGACTTTAATGTAGTAACCAAACTGAAATATCTCAACAACTATTGGATGGATTCCCATGAAATTTGTACAAACATTCACGGCCTGAAGAGGATGAATGCTGTTGACTTTGGTCATCCACTGACTTTCACTCCAACGCCACCAGCAGGACAAAAGATCAACTTATCCAGGGAACTGTCGTAATATCAACTAGATGGATTAGGACAGAATTTTATGCAGACATTTATGGTCCCCAGTGGATGTATCCTCACGACTTCGGTGATCCCCTGAGGTTGACATTTGTAGCTTTGAGTGAAATGTCCCAACATCTATTGAATGGATTGCCATGAAATTTGGTACAGACATTAATGTCCCCCTCAGGATGAATCATAACCCCCCCTGACCTTTTATCTAGAGACCCCATCGGGTCAAAGTCTTTGCTTTATGACCAGAACGAGGGGTTTTGTCTCATCAGGCTCAGCTATAATTTGCGTTTAGTGCTAATTAGCAAATGTTTGCATGCTAACATGCCATCAACTCCGATGGGCAACATGTTAAACATGATGCTGATGATGTTAGCATGCTGACTTTAGCATTTAGCTCACAGTGCAGCCTCAGAGAGCTGCTAGCATGGCTGTAGACTCTTAGTCTTGTTGTGTGGTAATGATTTAAACTATGAATTGATGATCAAAACAGTTGATGAATCATTGTCCGACAGTATTCGCTGAATCGATCATAATCATTTCAACATTACACGATCATTGTTGATCTCTGTATCTAGGATATAGTAAATATACCAGCATTAAACAGTGTTCTGTGTTTGCAGAATAAAAAACACACTTTGGATACAATCTGCACCGTCAGGCTGTAAATTGAGGCATCTGCCAAGATATCAGCCAAGTCAACTATTTGGCTTTTACTAGCTGAGCCAAGTCGCAAAAATTATGACTCTTGGCTTAGGTGTCATGTATTGTGATGACAACAGTGACAGAGCGCGTACAACTCGGCTGTGCCTGGGAAGCTGATCTTGTTTCACAGCCTTTAAGGATGCAGTTCTATTCTGGTGTTGTGTTGTAATGTGTAGCGTGTGAGCTTTACAGAACAATCAATATATACATTTTTAGCATCAACAGCCCCAAATCAAACCTCTAACCGAAGCAGCATTGGTTCCTTGAGATCCACAGGACCACAGTCAACATCACAAACCACACGGGTGAAACTTGTTTGGCCGGATTGAAGGCACGTGTTTTTTTTACGGCACTGAACCACACGTAGGACGTTCGGTGTGGTCTCTCGTAATGAGAGAACACAAATCCTGTTTTCCGATTGAAGCCGTTCCATAAAGTTTGGATTGGAGCTTCCTAACAGCTGGCGTTAATCGTGCGAGGCCGCCTGGACACTGGGGTTTCTGGCAGATGTGGCTGACGCGCAGATTTACAGTAGATGAGGCCGACACTCTTGAGATGTATTGGCAGGATGTTTCGCCCCGATGAAGAAAATCCCAGAGTGGTAGCTCACATGAAAACCTGTCCACAGAGGAGCAGAGATTTGTGTGCTGAGGGTTTTCGTTGGGGGAAAAAAATGGGAGTGGGCCGCTTCCTGTCGCTGATCACATGTGGGTTCACACATGAGCTGATTTATGGCAGGTGATGTCATCGGGCGGAGAGCTGTTAATGTGTTTCCTAATGGGAGGAAATCCATGTGAGGCTCCACTCATTGGCAAAAGCAGAACCTGTAATGTTCTGTATAATGAAGACATTCAGAAACGCTCTCGGGCAAACTGAGCAGCTTTGATGGGATTTGATGAAGGAAATGACGACACATGATCCAAGAAACATCTGCAATCATCAGCTGTAAATAACTACAAACACAAAATCTTGTTTTTTCGTCTGACTAGTTTTGTTCTAACGCTGCACAATAAGGTCGATTTAGACAGACTTGAACAGCTGCCACTGCAGGTATAAAATCAAAACTAACTCTCTCTCTCTCCTCACAGCCGTGGCATAAGAACTGCTTCCGCTGTGCAAAATGTGGCAAGAGCCTGGAGTCGACCACTCAGACTGAGAAAGACGGAGAAATCTACTGCAAAGGTGAGGTAAAAAGCACGTGAGACGAAGCTAAATATGTGTAGCGGCCGATTTCAGCATTACACCCGAGCGTCTCCGTTACCGTCGTTACTGAGATCCCACGGAGAGCCAGGAATGATGCAAGGTAAAATAACATCCGCGTCAGCCAGCGCATGTGTTGGCAGAGCAGGGGCAGGATAAATCCACCGTGCGCAGCGACGTGAGGAATCTGCTACAGAGTGATCCAGCAGCAACAAATGTTCTCACTTAAGCGCACCCATTAATGCCATGAAATTTGGTACGGACATTCATGTGCCCCTCAGGATGAATAATAATAAGACTCAACTTTTCATCCAGTGCCATCATCACATCAAGGTTTCAGTTTCTCTAATACTCTGGTTTATATGGTTTATATTTAATGAGCAGCTCTTCAAAATGATATTGACGCATCACAACCAGCAGACCAGGAAGGAGCCGTGTCTTTGAAACCAAGTCGCAACAGAGCTGTTGCTGCAAATCTGTCACTTAGATCAGCTTTCCTGTTAGATTTACATACATTTTACTGTCTGGTAAAATTTACAGCTGCTAACTTTCAAGCCTGGACTGTCCGTCTGTCCTGTTAGTAACTGTGACTGACATCACTGATGCCACCTGCTCATGAAAATCACTGACTAGTTATTCACAAATATGGATTTATGAACAGCTGAAAATGTTCCGCAGCATTCTGAACAGGATGGACTGGCACAGGCTCTCGCGCTCACTGTGGTCCCAGATGAGCGTTATTTCACGTTTGGCGCGTTGGCTCGGCTGGACGACACCGGCCTCGTCAAGCTAACGGAGCTGCTTGCTGTCCGCCAGACTTTAGCGGGCAGACACGTGTGCAGTGCTTGACCTCGGCTGTGATTTCTCGCTCCTCATCAGCTCGGTGAGACGGGACGGTTTGGTTGAACGGAAGACACACACACCGGCAGACGTAGAAACAGACGTAAACACGCACAGGCATCAGCAGATGGATGTTTGCTGAATGTCATAATGAAACCTTGTACTGATGAGGAGGAATGTTGCAGCTCAGCTTTCCCGCCACAGGCCAGACTCCGCTGCTGCTATCAATCAGTGGTTTTGTCTCAGACGGCTCGCTGTCCTCTAACAGAGACATCCTGACTGTGTCTGAGCAGCGGCTGGATATTGTTGCTCAGCATGTCATCATGAACATTTGGAGGACAGATGTGCACAGCGGACCTGAGATGTCACGTTTGCGAGAGAAAGCTAAACACTTTGTCAAAATTCTGTTTAAAACAAACCCTGGAGTGTTTTGCAGAGGATAAAAAAAAAAGTCACAAATTCTGCACCTCCTTGTGTGACCACAACCTGAGTAGTGAGCTTATTTTAAATGTCACACGTTGATGGGAGATCTGCACGCACACACACACACACACGTGTTTTATATTGTGGCAGGTTACACTTCTGCTGAGGTGGGAAGGTGGTCGAAGTTGTGCTGGAATCATGTGAAAATGAGGGAGATGTCTTTATTACAGCAGACATTTTGACATGTCACAGCAGGAGAGGGTTAGGCTTGTTTCAGGGTCCTGGTATTGTGCATGCGTGTCACGGCTTACTGGGACACTTGAATAGAACGGAGCCCGACATTTATGTCATTAGCGACACCTGTGATCCTCTGACCATCACAAGTCACCCAAAACACAGTAAAACGTGTCCCTCTTACCTGGAGACCTTTTCATCCATCAAGCTAGCATTGGTGTGATTTGGTGAAGTATGGAAAACAGCAGCTGTAGCTCACCTCAGTACACTGGAACTCAGTGCTATTCGGTTTGTGGTGCCCCAAGAACCAAAATCAAGTCAGAATTCTGTGAAATCTCAACAGCAGATCTGTTCAATGTGCCATCTCAATGATGTAGAAAATTAGTTTAATTTTGTTTTCTATTGCCCTGATTTCTGGGAACCCTGCAATACTTTCAGTAGATTAAAAACAGCTTTTATTTTTACGTGGATGATCCACAAAGACCGACTTGGCTGCTCACATATGAAACATATTAGTTAACCAGGTACATAAAGAAAGACTTGGAGATGACATAAAAGCCCTTCAGCAGCATTAACTTTAGGCTTGTAGCATTTCTTTTCTTTCTTCTGCTTTTCAGTGTAAATTTTATTTGAAATTTCGCACATAAATATATTATTTGAAAGTATATAATGTACTGTACATATTACATATTACCGGAAGATGTTGGCTGCTTGATATATAGCAGTGTCTTGTACTCCCATTAGGGAGGGTCCACATGTTTGGCATGACATTGGAAAAAAAAAAACACTAACCAACGTAGCTCACACACTGGTGAGGTTTCTTCCCTCTTTGTGAAAACTCGTCTCAGCAACATGAAATCCTTTTCTTCTTCATCTGTTCAGTTTGTTTTGGTATAAAGCCAGTTTGGCTGATGTCATCATGCTGTGGGCGGTTTACCGACATCACCTTTGAACATTTACCCAGTTTTTCAATGAGTGTTTATTTCTCAGTAATGTAAGGATGGAATCTGCAGCTTGTTTATGTTTGTTCTTTCCTCCCTTTCCTTCCACAGCGTGTTACGCCAAGAACTTCGGGCCCAAAGGCTTCGGTTATGGCCAAGGAGCTGGCGCTCTGGTTCACGCTCGGTGATGGCAGAACTGGATCACGTGGACGCACACACAGTCACACCTTTATACATTCCTCTGTCCAACAGAAACACCAGCCCTCATCTTGTTTTCTCCCTCAAATGCTTTTATGTTGAAATAAGCGACGATACATGATAACTCATGACACAAATAAAAACATTAACAAACCGCTTGTTCACATTTGACTGTATTTTATTATTAAAGCCATTAAAACTGAACCATGCCCATATGTTTACATCTGAAGCGGAGTTACAGTGATGTCTGAAGGTGGGCAGAGAGGCACTGGAAATGATTATGTGCTTTATCTTTTTTATTTATTTTATTATCCCACATGGTGAGGTGAGAGGGGGGACAGAACAGAGACTTTTTAGGCTGCTGGAAGAACTAGTGAGGACTGAAATGGCTTTGAATTCATGTCCTGGATGAGCTGGGAGTGCTGAACTCTGCCCTAAAAAACAAAAACACGAGCCCACATTTACCTCCTGTCACTTAAAAGGCATTATTAGAACACAAGTGGTTAGTTACTGGTACTGATATGAAATCTACAGCCAACCGTTGACCTTTAAAGCACACAAAAAGTAGCTGCTGTGTGTTGTCTTTGTAGGGCAGAAGTGACATCAGTGGTTGGTTAGCGAGATGGGGGGGGCTGAAACGTGGAGTGATGACATAACCGTCCCCTTCTGATGATGCAAACATGAGGCCCAAAAGTTTCGGAGGGCTTAATGTAATATAACCTCCCTCTATCCTTAAAACTATTGCATGATCACATTTCAGCTTTTAGAAAACAAAAACAAAAAAATTTGGCGTCTGCCTTAGTTCTCTAGTGTCTTTGCTTTACAATTTGTACATCCAGTGGTATAACAAACCCAGCGGTATATGACATACAAATAAAAAAAACAAAAAAAACCCCTTAGGATGACTACAGAGTCCACAAGCATGGAACATTCAAATATATTACACACTTGCACAGGAGGGCCCGACTGGAAATCTGGCGACCTGAAAGAAAACTTCCACTAAACACACTGGATCTGAGAGAAAGAAACTAAGGAAAAAAAACCCAAAACAGACAAATGAACGTAATGCAGAAAAGTACTTGCAAATACTTAACATTCACTATATACAGACACGTGGCTTGCCGGGCTGTCACCATGGTGATGACGATGGGGTCGGGTCGACGGGGGGCGGCGAGAGCCCAGCGGTCCCAAGCATCGTACATGCAGTGGAGTTTCTTGGCGGGGGCAATTTGGGGTATGAGGGGTTAAAATGCCTATAGACAGCAGTGTCGGACATCACTAAAAGCTACAGTCATACACTTGGAGTATAGTCACTTGATTTTCTTCTTTCCGTTTGGTTGGAAGAAATCCCCCAAACTCAAAAAAAAAAAGAAGAAAAAAATAAAGTTTCGAGGAGCACCTTCGACTAACACTGACGAAAAGAAAAAAAAAGTTACAGAGAAAGATATTGTGTATGTACAGATGCACATTCTTTACACTTCAGTCCATCCTGCTGCTGCTGCTGCTGCTGCTGCTGCTGCTGAGCCGACTGCGAGGGGGGGTGGGGGTGTCCAGACAGGAAGTGATGGGAGTTGGCCATGTCTGATGGGCCCCTCCTCCTCCTCCTCCTCCTCTCTGTAAACAATGGAAGCGTCGGCGTGAAGCGGCGCTGCTGGGCCCTTGTGTTCAGTAACGGCCAAAATAAAACAAAACAAAAAAAAAATCACTAAAAAAATGATCAGTGCAATGTTGTAGGCAGACAAAAGACAAAACAAATAAGACTTTACAGCTTTTTGAGAAAAACACACATGGAATGAACCTTTCCTGTAAACTCGTCCGTCCTTCTGCTGCGTTCTCTTTTTCTTATACTCAACTCTGCTGTTAATAAATACACTCACTGTACCTGTCTATATAGAGCTTTATGGTAAAGTTCCCGGGCTTCCATGTCAAACAGCTACAGGTACTTGTTTAATAATTTTTTTCTCATAAAAACCTACTCGGCTAAAATGATGTGAAATGTAAAAATGATGGCGCTAGAACATAGTTACTTTATCTATAAATAGTTTTAAAATAAATATACCTGTATCACATTGTCTGTAGGATATTTTCTGTCACGCCTACAGTGGTCGCCGCTGGAGGAGTCCCAATTCATGCGCTCAATCCTGCGTTCATACTGCACAAAAACTGTTACTGTGACTGTTACTTTGCAAATAAAAACCTCTCGGGACGCAGCTTTATTTCAGCAGGTGAGAAGCTGGACTCCTCCAGCGGCTCCATCTGTAACCCAACACTTTCCTCTGATGAAGTGTTGGCAAATCCTCATCAGATCCGACTCAAAATTCATCACGGTGCAAAATCAAGACCTTAAAAAGACATTCCCTTATCTCTATCGTACTTTGAAACAAATTCATGGTTTAAAAAAAA
>NTHP01000155.1:688224-714208 GCA_003416845.1 Oplegnathus fasciatus
AAAAAAAAAAAAAAGAGAACAAGAAACTTTCCTTCAGCTTCTCTGGCCACCACAGTTAATTATCACAGGAACAGCAGAGTTCCTGAACCAATCAAAAACAAAAAAATACATACAGGGCACATCAACGGGGACACCATAAATAAGGATATAAAGAGGGAAGGGAAAAGAACGATACTGCCACTTTATGGCGCTGCTGTCTCTGCAGTGTCACGTCTTCGGTACAAACAGAGGAGCTTTTATTTTGTAATTCCTCTCGTCCGTCGGCCTCTCTCCTCTCCGTTCGTGCCTGGCAGCAACGCACCGTCCAAAGGGCTCGGGAGAAGAGACGAGGTGGAGGGGTTTGATAGCAGTGGAGGTACAGTAATGAAGTCTGATGTTGTAGAATAGTAGTAGTAGTAGTAATAGTAGTAAAGGTGGTGGTGGGAGCGGAGGGAGAGGGCGGGGTGTAGGTGTGGTGTTGCCCTGTAACAGCATGCTAGTCCTGGCTGATTTTTTTTCAAAGTCTTTTGATCGGTGAGGGCGAGATGGTCCAAAAAAGCAAGCGCTCCCGAGAACAGCATCGCTCCGATATGAACGCCGGGATGGGGGTGGGGTGGGGTGGGGAGGGTAATCCTTCCAAACTTCCTTCTACACGGTGACGCTCGACTCCCCCCTGCACCCCCACCTCTTCTTCCTCCTCCTCCTCCTCCTCCTCCTCTTCCTCCTCTACACCAGCTGGTAGCCCGAGCCAGACGTCTGGTCGTATTCTATTGTGTACTGCGTGGTCCAGTCCACCGTCACGGGCCGGATCAGACCGCAGCAGCGGATCTCGAAGAAATCTATGAGATTTCTGAAGCAGCCGTGGCTGGAGAGGCACAGAGAGAGAGAGAGAGGCACATGAGTGGCATCAGGGTGAGGAAACAGACACCATTCAGATTGAGCTGAAGGGTTATAAACCTATTATAGAAATACACATCTCATATTTTCTACAAACTGCTGGTGGCATCAGTAAAACAACACTTCACTGATTTAGCTTTCTTCTATAAAACTTCTATAACACTGTCGGACTCACAGCGGACAGTTTAAAAGAAAAGGATCTAAATCGATGCAGCAGAACCAGAAATATCATCGTTTTAATTCCACATATTCGTCTAACTTGTCAAAACCTGGCGCCTACATTACCCACAATGCAACTCGACTGCTGACAGTCCGAGATTCTAGCCGCTAGCCTCAAGCAGAGATGAGGAGTGGGCTACAGAGATCTGGTAAGCTCACTTCTTTCTAACTCCACACCCCCAGATTGTTTTCATTTTCAAACTTGTGGTCTTCAGCCCCAACTGATGCTGACTCAAGTGACCGTGAGTGAAGTGAAACAATGAACAGTGCTGATAGGATCTATTTCCTGGTAGAGAGTAGTTCTGATGAAAACTGTGCAGCACCACAGATGAAAAAACCCGGGGAAACAAAACCACAACTATCTGCATGGTTAGATACCACTAGAGGTAAGTGAGAACATATGTTTTGTTCCTAATTTGGGTAACCAACACTTTAATGTTATTACTGAATCCTGCTGAAATGGTGAGATTCAGCCCTCTGTAGTAAACAAATAAGATCATTTACTTGAATGGGCTTTCGATGGACGTGGCTGTGACTTTAAAGTGCTTGTATCTCCGAGCGTTCATCCTCTCGTTGGTGGTGATTCCCAAAGCGGCGATCTAAGGTAAAAGCAAAGAGGTCAGTATCGCAGACATAAATATATATACAGATTATAGCGATTATCAGTTCAGGGTAAAAGAATCGTCTTTAAAAGTGGTGTATCAAATGTAAACCCAGACCTGGTAGAGCTGACACATGATGAGCACGGCCACCCACATGAAGTGGAAGACGCTGTTGAGGAACATCCAGAACATCCAGGGAGAGCAGGAGGCGATCTGGGTCAGATAGAGCCAGAAACCATCCTTGGCGTAACTGGTGGCACAGTGGATCCTCCAGTCTGATGGAGAAGAGAGAGAAGTAAAGGAGTTAGCAGAGAAATAGGACGAGCGAAGCGCGAAACGGGGGAAAGAAATTTAAAAGAGGGTTTTCTACTCACAGGAAATGCAGCCGTACATCATCCAGCAGATCATGCAGAGCAGGAAGAACAGATAACCCATGAAGTAGCGGTGATTCCCACTTCCTGTAGAGGAGAAACAAACATGTCATGTACCATTCTCATCACCTTAGTTTGTTGCCTTGCTTGCCTTTGCCAACTGAAGGGAAGGTAAGATGTAATGTAATGTTTGGCGAGTAACATTTACCATGTTCACCATCTTAGTTTAGCATGTTAGCACGCGCTCATTGGCACTAAACACAAAGTACAGCTGAGGCTAATGGGAATGTCATTAGTTTTGCAGGTATTATATAAAAAACAAATCAACCAAAGTATTAGACAAAGATGTGACCTGTTGGTGGCACGAGAGGAAAAGTCAGGGGAACATGAATATCTGCACCAAATGTTATGTCAATCCATCCAATAGTTGCTGACAGATGGATGGACAAACAGACATTGCCATCCATAGAGCCACACCGGAGTTACTATTTAATATACAAATTCATGCAGACGAATGCAAATCAAGGAGGTTAACAGCTGTGGAGATAGGAGAGGATGACTGCTGACATGACTAAGTGGCTGGGTGTCATACAGGTCTAAAAGACAAGTTTGATTTAAGTTTAAAAAGTTAAAAAAAGAACATGAAGTCCATTTCTCTCCAGTAGCGCCACGGAGTTGTTTTTCTACGAGTGGGTCCCCGTTTTGTTTATCTCGTGCACGCGCAGGAGGACGCACATGCACGTGGGTGACGCGATACACACTCCTACCAATGATGTCACACTGATCAACAGGTGGCCGGTAACGTGTCAAGATATGCTGCAATGTGCCAGCAAAGACGGGGAAGAAGAAGACTGCTAGCTAGTAAACATGGATGAAACAAAGCTGGAATTAAAAAATCTACTTTGCAAATGTTTTATGAAGAAGGAAATACATTCAACATGTTTGTTAGACCTAAAGGATGCACACAATGTGTTTTGGTGAGTAATACTGAATGTACAAGGAAACTCCACAGGCCACCTTTAACTGTTGAGGGACAGTCCTTTTGATTAAACACAGGACGGATACTGAGCTACCACCCCTGCTGTATATTTACCCTCTAAAAGATGACATGCAGCACAAAGAAAACCATAACTGCATCATGAACTATTGTGTTTATGATACTTTAAAACTTCCTAAGAACTTTTTAAATCCCTGTCTAGGCCCCTGGTCCCAGTAGACATGATGTGGGACTTGTTGTTTGTTCAGACAGTTTCCACACTTTTAAAGCTTCTTCCTGACCACCTGGTTTCAACATGGAAGTGCTACAAGCTGCCTGCGCTCCCCCCGAACTGTCTCCGGTCTGCTTTACAGACGCCATCTGACACAATGCTGGACACACACAGATGTGCGCACACACTCGCTTGCCTTACAACTTCATTTTGCCCTCTTCATTTCCTACATCTTGTCATTAAAGCCTTCTCCACTGTGTTGTGTTTCTGTTGTCATTCAAAAATCACAAAATTCATACAAAATCTGGTGTAATGTTAAACAGCTTTCATTAAAAGTATCCCAGCTTACTCAGATGTCCAACATTTCCCTCGACGTGGTTTTAAATAAATTGAGAGCAGACACATGGTGCTTCAGAAAGTGGAATATGGAACTGATAAACACAATAAAAAGCCACAACTCTCAGTGCGGGGAGGAAAATTATGAGCAGCCGGTTGTTTGGGAGTGCATGTGTTGACATCCTCATAAATCTGCAGTGTGGTTGACATACCGACACAGTTCCCCACCCAGGGACAGTGGTGGTCAAACTTGGCAATGCAGCGGTTGCACACGGCGCAGTGTTTGGACCTGATGGGCTTCCGTATCTGTAAGGAAAGAGTAAAAAGTTATTACTGCCATTATCCTCTGTATGTATCATTGATTTCTTGTCACAGAGAAGTCAGAATTTACCAAGCAGGTACTGCAGAATATGCTCAGATCCAGGCTGCCTGTCTCTGCTAGCTCCACAATTGTCTGGGGGAAGGAAACAAGAAACAAAAGCAGGATTTTAAAAAGGCAGACAGAGACATGGCAGAAAAATGAATGAACAACTGAGAAATTCATCTAGCCATGGTCTATTTGGCACCGCAACAAAAGACCTACTGACAGTGTACAAGCTGAGGCTGGGATTTCCAGCTGAATGATCACACTGGAAGCTCGGCTGATTCACGGGGACCTGGAACAAATGCTACTATGGGACTTACAGTTGAAATCTGTCATGAGTTTGTTTTCTGTTTCTGAGGCAAAATACTTTTTACAAGGGGTTTGTTTTTATCTAATCTGCACAAATAAGATTTTTTTTCCTCTCCTGTGTTTTTGTCAGTTTGCTTTTACAGCTTATCTCTGTGCAAATAAACCAAATATACAAAAATCCTAATCTACAACAGCCTCAGAGGAAAACAAGAGGTGGAAGGGGATCCTCTGCAGGGAGAGGAAGGCTTTGAAGCCTTTGATCTGAGGTGGCTGACTAGCTCAAACAGTGGCGAGTCCTGCGCTGTGCTAACAATGCAGGGTAAATTTAGCTCTTCATCAATCACAGGGCCCGGTAAGAAGCAGAGCCTCTGTTGTCCTCCATTAGAGTGCGATAATGAGGGACCGGGAGGCCGAGAGGAGAGAGGGGCGGCGACTCTGGGCAGCAGGCCAGTGGATCAGCCACCAAGCAGCCGCGACCTCTCCGGTGAATTCAAAGCAGCTTTCTGCTGTGAACTGGAATTTTCACAGCTGAAGTAACATCACACATGATGTCAGAATACAGTGTGGGGGAAAAGCTCACGTTAAAACAAACATGTCCAACAAGCATGTGCGATCAGAATGTATTCACTGAAGAAAACACCATCATGAAGCAGGGATACAGACATTTATTTCAAACGACATGCTTGCTGCTTGTTTCTTTTCTGGAAATTTACCTTTTTCTTCTGCTCCTCTGATGCTTTGATAATGCCTGGGTCAGATTTCCAGGATTTGCCAAAGTTGTAGAACAGAGCCAGAGTGTTTATCAGGAAGGGCACATGGACAGTGGCAAAGGGGAGATGTGCAGCCAGGTTAAGGAAGATGGTGGACAAGCAGCTTGTTCTGACTTGTTTTTGTTTGTTATTTTAAAGACAGGTTCATCACCTGCTGGGTTTTTACCACAATCAGATCCTGTTCACTTTAACCACAGCACTACTGCCAGAGGACTCAATAAGGAACCATAGGTCATTTCATGACAACTGAACTGTATCAAAGCAGATCTTAGTGCACAGTGGGAGACGATTAGCTCAGCACAGAGGTTTTCAAACTGTAAGGTGAAGGAGAGACGAGAGGCAAAGATACTGCATGAGGTGAAAGAGTGAAAGAGACAGATGAGTGCCGGTGTTCTGAAAAGAACAGGAAGTTAGTTATTGTAGTTCGGCTGTTGATTTGGCCTGTTTGTCAACACGGTCAACAGTTGTATCAGCAGCAGTTTCTGCGACACGCAGCTCATGAAGACAATTAAGCTACTTTAAAACCCTTAGCATCTGAATGCTGCAATCTGTGTCAAAAATCGCCGAAGATGATCATTATCTCTGATGTCCAACACAAATATAGACCGTAAATCCGCTTAGAAATCATAGAAAAAGGCACTCCTTCTAACTATAATTTTTACGTTTTCTTCAGCATCAAAGTTATGCAGTGATAGTTGTGGGTACATTGCAAACAGAAACTGCTAATAGCTAAATCAGCATACTTTTATTGGTGCCAATTTGCAAGAATTTAAACAAATATCGGCTAAAAAAAAAAACACGGCTCAAGTTGTAGCCAAGAGCTAACTCACTGACTCCACGGCAACGTTATACTTCCTGTCAAAGCAGACTATAAAACACCTAGCTTAACATAAAGACTGAAAGCAAAGGGGGACAGCCTGCCTGCCTCTGTATGTTTCATGTCATTAAAAATAAATCATTCTCAAAGGTATATTTTCACAAAGCAGTACTGCGCAGGTCAAACACTTGGCCTGTCATATTGTTCTAGAAACATTCTTAACAAATTCCAGTAACACAATTTCTTGTATATTTGCCACAATGACGTCAATCTGAGTCAGATTTTCACTTCACAGTAACTTGACTAACAGGCAGACTGTGATGCAGGCAGCAGCTCTGCGTCATCTCGACTCACCCAGTCAAGGAGGGATCATTTCAGACTGTCACAACAGCTCGTCATGACTTCCTCCCGTGAATACACACAAGGGAGACCGTAAAGCTTCCCTGCTCTCACAGAGGAAAGTCTGTTCATGCAGATGTTTCGTTACACAACTGGCTGCACAAAAACACTGGTTGTGCTTTTTCCAGGCATGAAGGTTAACACAGCGAGAGTGTAAATGTAAAGGAGAAAGTTAAAAACACAGCCTGCATGCTCACACGACTAAAGAGCACTGGTGTTAAGTATGTAACTTCATCACACAAATACAGACACACTATTCCGATCTGAATAAACGAATGTGTATAACCATGGAGTGGGAAGAGTGTATGATGCAACTGCTGTGGACTGGCTGAGTGAAGACTGTAACTGATTAGTAGCAGAGTCAGTCATGCAGGTGTGCATGAGTCAGCCAAATCCCGCAGGAAACCAGCCAAGTGACACAGAGAGGCACAGACTGTGAAAGCCTAAACACTATGTAAATGAGTAAAATGCAATTTTGAAAAGAAAAACTGTGACAGAATCGTCACTGTGGATCAGAAACTGAAACAACGCAGATGATTATTCTGTTTAAACTGAGGTCTTACATGTGAAAATGATCTAAAATGATAAATGAGAGACACACGATAAGCATAGAAATAACATGCCCCAACAGCAACTTTTGTTTGCTGGAGAGGAAGGGCCAGTGGCTTTTGCGGTCATCCCTGCGCACAGTTATGACTTCACTTTCCTCGCACTGGCAGAGTGAGAGAGGCCTCTACAAGTTCCTAAAGACCACATGAAGCCATTGATCTTCATAAGTGTCTCCATAAAGAACTGGATGAGTAAAACACTCTCCAGAGCGCCTCGTTGGTCTACAAATTCAGTGACCCAGCGGAGATGCAGAGACGGTGCCAGTGATCAACGCAACTCCTCAAACAAATGGGATCAATGCTTTCCTCAGTGGCAGACGGTCAGCACCTCCCGTTAGCACCCATTCATCTCTTGAAAGGCGGAGTGGTGAGGTGTGTTTGACAGGGTTTCCCTTACAGCTGACAGCAGAGGCCGAGCAAGAGGGTCCGAGTTTTATTTGTCAGTGTGGTATTTGATAGTGGTAAAAGTTTTTTGCTGCTAGTAATACAACTTATAGGTTAAAAAAAAAAACAGATCTTGAAACTGGCACGGTGCTCTTCCAAAGCTTCGGGTTTTACCCCGACTCTTATTTCATTCCAACATCATCATCCTGTTACTGTCAGACGTTCACCTGCTGGAAATGCATTCATGAGCAAAGTCTATTGAGGAAAATATGATCTGAGTCTGGGAAAGACAAAAAAGTACGGTTATACAGCTCCACCCTCGTCATTCGATCTGATTTCAACCCCAGGCCTGAGGAGGATAATGAGCTCACAGTGGCAGAAAGTGGGTCAGAAGTGGTGGATAAAATGTTTAACCTGGAAGGCAGAACAAAGGTTCACTAAATAGTGGGCTGCAGAACTACACACATAAATCTAACAGTAATGTCCCATTCTTCCACTACACTGCATTACCTTCTTGCGTATTATAAGTAATTCAATGAAAACCTCACCCGAAACAGTAAGAAGTGAAATTATCTCCTTTCACAATTGATCAGATAATCAGGCCAGGACATTTTAAACAACACGTTGCCCATGAAATGAAACAAATGAACGGTTGATATTCTCATCCTCAAATCCAAGTTCAATAAATGTTCTGCAGGTTCGTACAAACCAACAACCATGCTGGGCCTCAGTCCACAGTTTATGTAACCAGGCTCTGAAAGGTCAGAGAGAGTAAACCGATGCCTCCCCCGACGCCACAGACTAAAGAATACAATTAGACGAGGTTAAAGGCATCACTATGCTTCAAACGAAGGATGGTCGGACAGCTTCGGAAAAAAAACTCTCCCCTCACAGCTTTTTACGACGTCAGATTTGGGGGAGCTGCGCCCAACAATTTTTCTAACTTTCCAAAACCGACAATCTGACATTAGCCATCCAAATACAGCGCAGATTTTAAACGAACATCCAGAAAAACGGCGTTGAGAACAGTTGATGGTGCTAATTCTCCAGTTGGTGCCATTAAACCACTGCAGAAGAAGAGGACGCGATGACGTAAATAAAAAGGAGCTCCAGTCAAACCTCAAACAAACAAAAATAATGTGGAAATAACGCATTTATGTTTGTTTCATGTATTAATTTGAGGAAGGTTAGTATCAGTCCCTTTTCATGTGCACAAACAAGTATAAATGTCTTCCAGGAAAGATTGTCCAAAAGTGTGCACCGTTATTTCCACATTTGAGTCTCTTTACAACAGCCGGTTTGTCACCTGCCTTTAAGTGTAACCGTTTGAAACAGCCACAAACACTTTTGCCTTCAGACCTGCTCTGACGACAGGTCGTATAAACTCATTTCTTTCAAGCATAACCCGACCTCATCTATGGTGGCCATCGGGCAATTTTGCTTGTAGGTAGCAGTGTGAACAGTCTCACTCATGTGTTAGCTTTAAATGTATTATTAACTTCTAGTTAAAACAAGCACCAAATCATCCAGCCCCACAGTGCTCCTAATTTGCAAATCACTTGATTTGCATAAATAAATGCGATTAGAAAAAGCACTAATTTGTATGTTAGTCGACAACTGGACAAGAACCAACTGTCCACTTCAGTGAGAGAGAGAATTTACAACAGATAGCCCGTGTCTGCAATGTTGCAATGAAAAGCTAACCTCCCCGTGCTGTCAGGAACATGAAACAGCATGCATTTCAACTAAAAAGGCAGGACAAAGACAGCATTACTGGAAAGAGATTCATGGCGGATACACAGGCTTTATGACAACCCACGATAGCTGGAAGGCAAAAGAGAAGCAAATGTCTTCACACAAGAAAGAACCCGCCCGTAGTCGAAGGGTCAACTTTCGATCCATGTACGAACAAACAGAACAGGGTGAAAGGTCACCTATCCTTTGCTCTTTGAAGATGAATGCACATGTGAAAAACCCGGCTTAGAAAGCAGGTCAAGAGCAGTCACTGTAGCACAGTAGACTTCAGAGTAGACACACCATCCATCCAAGAAAAAGCTCAAAACACGTCTCCAGCAGCATTTTAAAATAACTGAAAACACCTTCGAGCACAGTTTTCTTTTTCAATGAGCTCAGGTCAAAGACTTGATCTTACTCTCCCTTCCCATTGGTGGAGCAGTGAGGCATAAAATTAAACGCCTCCCTACAAAACGAGAACTCCCATCTCACCTCCTGCAATTAGCGGCTTCCGAACAGAAAGGCAATTCTTCCACTAACAAAAAACCGTGAGAGCAGCCGCGCTGGGGCCAACAGAAACTCTTTGGAGTCGCTTTGTTGGGGTTCACCCGGCAGCTGTTACACACTGAACTCCCCACAGGTTCACAATTCTAACACAGCAACAGACACTGAAAACTAAGCAGCATGTTCATTTAGACCCATAACTTATTCTACATTTTTACTTAAATATCCATCACAATAAGACCCTAGGGCTTGTGGCACTTGATGCATTTATTTAATATCATTTCCACCAACTCCTTCTGCTCTACACATTAACCTTTCTCCTTTCCCGCTCCTTTATTCCACTGAAACCGACACTGGCCTGTAACCTAATCTCACTGCCAACACAAGTACTTTTCCTGCAAATCTTTTGTCGTCTTCAACCAAAATGCATCACAGGCAGCAGAAAGCAGGAAAAATGGATTTTACAAGTCCATATTTTATTGACTAGCCTAACAGATTCATAAAAGCTCTTGGCTTATATTGTATTACTTGTGCAACTGCTAAAAAGCCAAGAATAAATAGCCCATCTCAACCAGCATGTGATGTGACACAACTGCAAGGCATTGAATGGATGTCTTTTTCCAGTAAACAGACAGAGTGTGCCAAGTTTTGAAGCTCTGGCACGCTACACACACAAGTGGATTGTGAGTGAATAAGACTAAAACAGGTGGACAAGAAGAGCCCATCTATCACTCTGAGTGGTTGGAACGAGCTTCTAGGTGAAGTGTCCTTGAGCAAAACTGATTCCTTCACTTCTCTCACACTGCAAGTCTCTGGATAAGAGTACTCAAGAATCAGCTAAATGCCAAAACTGTAAATGATTTGGTTCAACACATAAAGTGCAGCATTTGCCAACACGGCAATTAGGAACACATTATTTACTGTTTAAACTGGAAAATGTCATTTTTCTCTCTGCAAAGTGTGATTGTTTCTGACTGATCAACTACCTGCTTCTATAAAAAGTTCAGTCTCATATCGCACAGAACAAAGCCTCATGGGAAGTCATCCCAATTTAGTTTTCTCTTATTTTACCTGATAAACTGTGTATCGACCACTGCTGCAAAATTATGGTACCCAGTTTTCTCACTGAGATCATGTCAGAATTGCACTGCTGCTTCAAAGACTTTTTGTTTTTAAAAGGAATAGTTAAACATTTTGAGAAATACGCTTATTGGGTGGGAACAGCGAGTTCCTGGAGTGTCCTCTGGTTGCCTGGATGCCTGGCAACTGCTAGAAATAGTCTGGCAGATACCCCCGTGAAATCACAACTTGCCATTTTTGCTTGGTTTTGTACAGATTTAACAAAAAGGATATAACGTGTTAAATAGTGAGCTTTAGAGGTTCTGGCAGGGAGATTTTGTTACATTTGGACAGAGCCAGGTTAGCTGTTTCCCTTTGTGTTCAGTGTAACGTCATGTTTCCTTTACGCATCAAACTTCTGCTATCAAACTCTCAGTAAGAAAAAGGGAATTTCCCAAATTGTCAAACTATTCCTTTAAGAAAACAAAGTCAAAGCTGATGCAGTCTGAGACAGAAAAGGATATCGTTCCAGAACCAGTAGAACCAGGTGGTGTACATCCAGAACTTGGTGGCCAGGTAGATTCCCAGGGGGAGAGCACTGTGCATGGAGTGGTCGAAGAAAGCCCTGCACAGAGAGAGGAGAGGGGAGAGGAGGAGGGTCGGAGTTATCAGTATTGTTTCTTAAAATGGTCATAAGTTCTGTGTATTGGTTTTTTTTGGGCTCATTTCTGCACTACACTTCCTGTCAGTCCAATAGTGTGCCCAGTACCAGGATGCCTGCTTCACACTACCCCCCTGTCATACTTTACAGAGCCTGGCAGTATCACTGTCACTGTTAAAGGATAATTCCAGTTTATTACTTGTCTATACTTATTTTTGTAGCTTTGGTCAAATTATAATAAGCCAGAATTGTTTAATGGGTACCATTCCCACTCCAGACACTGCTCAGCTCATAACTTATGCTTTCAATACATCAAGGCGCTCTTCCTGCAGATGTGAAACCTGCTTACTGTAGCACATATGGACAAACGCGAACCTGAGTCTTTGATCTGAATCCTGCAGTCAAAAAATAAAACAAACCATAACCTGATGACACACTGCAGTTGGACTCACCAGCACTCACATTCATAATTGTTTTTTCACCAAGTAAGTATTCCAAGAATGTCAGTAAACATAAAGCTAACACACTGGGTAATGTGTGTTATTGTAGTCGCAGAGCTAACAGTAGAAAGGGGCACAACAAACTATACCAGCAGGACCAGATGGCAGTGGTAATGGGGTTTAAGCAGGGGGTATAATGTGTGTGTGTGCATGTTTAAGGGAGTGTTTGTCACCGCCACTGCATGGTGTGGAATGTTGGAAATTACATGTGTGTTTGCACGGAAGAATATGCGCATGTACAGCGTATGGGTTGGTGCCATAGAGACTGTGTGTATTTAATGGTGTGTCAAGTACAGTTATTATAATATACTGTAGGGGTGTGGTGTCGGGACATCTAAATCTGACTTATAAACTTAATAAAGAAGTAATACACATTTAATTATGAAACATTATCTCCTCAAGACAATACATAGTTAGCCATTAAAGCTAAATCTAACCAGACCAGCCTTTTACTAAATCAACATAATTAGCAGGAAAAAGCCTGCTAGTAAAATAAAGTACGGAACACTTGGTTCACATACGCTGTGTTCATGCCAGTGTGTGTGTGTTATGCGTGTTATTTGTGTGATTGAGACGTACTTGGAGAGGAACTGCACAGTAACCCAGACACCGGCATACATGATGCCCTTGATCAGCCAGGAGTCGATGTCCAGGTCAGCGATGAAACCAACTAGCCAGATGACCAGGAAGGGTGTTCCCAGCATCACCTTCTGTCTGAACTCCTGCAGGGGGATGATGGAAGGACACAGATGGCAAATACGGAGAGATTAAAAAAAAAAAACAGAAACAGGAAGGTAGGACATATAGGAGGAGAGAGAAGACATGTAATAAACATGGTGAAAAAACAGGCATGGAAAGATGGAGATTGGTGGAAAAAAGTGGAGGGAGAGGAGAAAGTATTGGGGGAGGCAGAGATGAACATGAATGAGATGGATGGAGATAATGTAGAGAGCAGGTGTAAGTTGAACAAGGGATGAAACAAGACAGATGAGACAAAAATGGAAAATACAGATGAGATTTTTGCAAGGAGTAAGTAGTTCCATTGAGCACGGTGTAGCTATAAAAGGGTTTTCAAATCTGTTGTAAAAGTAAAAATATGATGTATAATTCATGTCGGACAGGGTAATGAATCAGGAGCATAAACATCTACCTACTCTGTGATCAGATACAGTACACACTGCCAATAGCTTCTATTGAAGCCAGAGTGCAGACAGCAGTTTGTTTTGAATATCAGAAGAGTTATGAGAGAAATCACAGCTAAAGATGCAGTTAAGAAACAAGCAACTTTAGCTTTTATGTTTTTTATTACAATAGATATTGCATAATAAACAGTCAACATGGTATAGATGTATATTTGTTGATGAAGTCAAAATTGGTGTAAAGAGTGAAGTGTCCCAACCCTGAATTTTCTGTTCATGAAAATCAAGCATTACATCTTTTTAAAGCCATTTGTATTGTTACACATGTGGCTCTCTAAGCTGAGGAGATATGAAGAGGACAGTAAGCAGCAATCCAAGCAAGTTAGATGAATTCCACAATTCTACAAATGGCGTGTGAAGCTCTACCTGACACTAGGGATCTGGACTAAACATGAGACAAACCCCAGACCTCAATGTGATGTAAATAATAGTCTACAATCTATTTGTCATTGTATAAACACAGTGACACATGGTCATAATCTCTATGCGGAGAAGGGGCATCAGTTTTAGTAGTCTATTTGTATGCAAACCTACTGTCTAGATCTAAATTTTACCTTAATTAACTAATAACATCCCAGCAGACAAGTGGAAAGACAACAACACATTTAAGCAGAGTTAAAACAGAGATTTCAGTAACAACAACAATAACAAGTTCATGCATGCATGGTCTTGATTTAAAAAAAAACCCAAAATCAATATAGAAACATCCGGAGAAAGAAACAAACACACAGACGAAATTACCAAGTACAGATGTTGGTATGTTTTGGCTGTGGCTAATACATTATATCACACACACTGACAGGTAACCAAGTAAATATCCGAACATCTGCTCCTTTCTTTGATTTTGAAAAAAGTGTGTTCAAGTTCAAAGCTTGAGTAGAAGATGTTATTTATTTGGATACACGTGAATTACCACCCACTGTGGTCAGACTGGATGGTATAAAAGTTAGTTTATTCCTGTATCGGTAGTTGTAATGTTAACCATAACTCGTCATTTAAAGAGTCGTCTCCTTCCTGTCAGACTGTCGGATCGCAGACTTGTAAACTGCTGACAAACTGACAGCTTCAGACTGAAAGGTAACCACAACCCCAGACGTGCTGCAGCAAAAGTTCAGCCTGTACAGGCTGGTCTGAGCACGTCTGTTTGAACTGAGACAGAGGTGGGCAGTCAAACAAGGAGCCCCAAGGGTGTGTGAGTGTTTGTCTTTAAAGCAAAGATTAGATGTTTACATGTGATCCAACTACAAGGATTCAAAATTTGCTCTTTCTGTCCAATATTTCAAATTTGAGCAGTTGCCTGATGGTTTTTCTACTTTATGACTGCCTGCTCTTCTCTTTTGATGTATAATATAATGTATTTGAGCAGGTGTATGTATGTATGCGTGTGTGTGTACCTTGTCCATCTTCAGTCTCTTCAGGTATGACGGGCTGTCGTAGCCTTTGGCCTGCCGCGCTTCCTGTAAGTGATTGATCATCCAGACGTTCTTCCTTTGCTTGGCAAGATCGAGCGGTGTTTCGCCCTAAAAAACAACAGACCAGTCTGTACACATCTACCATCACAAAATACTCTGGCTACATTTCCACACCATTCTTAGTGACGGTCTCATTTGTTTACATAAATGCTACTATTATCAGACATATGGCAATACAGGTACATGAAGACAGTGGATCAAGCCATGAGGAAGGCCTTACCTTGATGTTCTGTGCATCAACGTTAGCGTTGGCGTCCAGCAGCAGGCTGATGACAGTGGTGTTGCCAGCCAGCACGGCCCAGTGCAGCGCTGTGTTCTTGTGATATTTGTCACCCAGGTTGACAGACACGTTGAAGGTCAGCAGCAGCCGGGTGGGATCCACACTGTCACACGAAGGAAAAAAAATCAAGTTAAGTTGAGTTAAACTAGTTTGAAACCCACCTGACAAACAGGCTTGTCACAAGGATGAAGGACACAAACAACATGAAAGTGATAAAAATAAGACAGTTGGAAAAGTTCAGTTTGGAATTTGAATGTGGCTCTTAATCAACACTTTATAACAGAACACCACTGGTTTAAACTACTCTCGTTGTGACACAAGAATTATGATGATAAGGGCTGCAACTAACAAATATTTTCATTATCGATTATCTCGACTCATCTTTTGGTCTATAAAATGTGATAAAAGAATGCAAAATGCCTGTTACAATTTCCCATGTCCCGAGGTGACATCCTCAACTGTCTTCTTTTATTTGACCGAGAGTGCAAAGCCCAAAGATATTAAATTTAATATCATGTATGACAAAAAAACCCATCAAATCCATCAAAATTTGAGATATTTTTAGGCATTTTTGCTTGAAACAGCAAGACATTTTACTGCTAGAAAGCCATCAATGTCATAAGCAAACTATCCGTTAAAATCTTTGTGTATTTGACTTACATAACTTCTTAATCATTACCCCTTTCTTTGTCACGTTACACCTGTATTTTTTGCTGCCTAATGATGTAATTCCCCCTCATGGATCAATAAGTTGAATTACTAAATCATAAATAAAGATGATCCTCAGAAAGATTGCTTTTAAGGGAATATTCAGATGAAGCTAAGCAGCAATACTGGGACTTGTTTGTGTGCTGTGTTAGCTGTCCGTCTGATGAATGACGACTCATTTATACACGAGGAAGTTCTGTGTGTGGCTGCAGTCAGCAGAAACATGCTCTGGCTTGTACATGGGTTTTAGTGTACTTCTACAGAACAGCAACTCATCAGAAAGCTGCAATAGCAACTGTGGGGCACATGAACACACACACACACACAAATTATAAACATACACACCTGTGTGTCCTGTAAGCCGCCCACATCAGAGGAGTCATGCCGTTCTGATCCATCATATCCACATCCTGATTTTGAGGAAAGACACAATAAACAAACTGAAGGAGCTGAAGGAAAAGTGAGATGGGGAGGAGAAGCAATAGGGCTCCCCCTGATGGAGAGCACTGGTTAAAAATGCTTTCAGAACTTGTCCCCAAGTGGCTGACTAAACCCAAATGACACTTACACAAACAGGAAAAAGAAAATGATAAAGCATTGGAGGTTGTTTAGTTGCTATTTTAGCAAATGCCTCCTCTGCACATTTGCTGTTGTGAAAAGGACCATTTTATGCATTTTAAGATGATGTTCTTTTCCTGATAAATAAGCTGCAGTGTAGGCGTTTCCTACCTGTCCTTTGGCGATAAGGTAGGCCACGATGGATGTGTGGCCAAACTGGGCGGCCAGATGAACGCAGCTGCAGCCCTCGCCGTCGATCAAAGACGGATCTGCGCCGTATTTCATGAGCTGCACCACCATGGATAGATGGCCTTGTCTGGGAGAAGATAAGCACAAAATAAACATCAATTTAAAAAGAGGCACAGAAATTTCCCATGACATCTTATTCCGACATCTTATTCCTCACTACAGTAATATGCTCAGCTTGTTTGAGCTTTCGTGAACCGGTTTTATGATTTTATGTCGCAGAATGGTTTATAGTCTGGGGAAAATAGCCAGTAACATGCAGGGACAAATAACTCCAGTCTTTTAGAGGTTTGGGGTGAAGAAGCCATTCTCACTTGATCACCCACTTAGATGCTGAGTGGGTGAACAGGTTACACTCAACAGTCCAAAGATCAGGGTCTCACTTACTCCCACTGCTATTAAACTGCTATATTTGCACATCAAATGATGTAGCCTCATATGCTGGTGCGATATTGAGAGACTGCTTCCCTGTCTGCTCTTATTATTTGATGTTTGTCTCAGTGGCAGATTTGTTACATGCTTTTATTGCATAGAGAATATTGAGTTTTCAAAATGTATTTTCATTACTAACCCTGTCTGACATGCAAACCTGCCCCCACAGAACAATAAAGATTTGGAAGAAACTGGTAAAAATGACATAAAATTCATTGTTTTAGTTAAATGTCATTGCCTAAGTGAGGACTGTGTACTATCATTTCCATTGCACGAAAACGTGACAGCTATTTGCTGTGTGTAAACCTGAGCAGACAAAGCCTGCAACACCCAGCACTTAGCTCCAGCATGTTTCTAAATGGCTGGGGTCATACAGACAGAGGAGGCTGGGGGCTTTTAAAGGTCATTGGAGGTGGGGTGGGTGGAGGTGGAGGGTGACACAGGACTCCTGAGTGTCTGTGTACCAGCAATGGTGCGGATGCCTGTTGTCAAACCTATCAATAATTCAGGACGAGAACACTTCATGCCCCCGTGTGTGCTGGGGGGTGTGGGGGTGTGTGGAGGATCTCATGTGACCTGTCCCTTCTCACGAGTTACAGCATGACTGAGTGATCGTTACAAACAGGAAGGAGGAAATAGAAGACACTTAAACAATCAAGCTGATGGAAGATCTAGTTGTAAACTAACAGTGTTGACGGGCAGTGAATAGAAAAATACCAATAAAGGAGAAGATGATGGGGAACAGTCCAGGAACAAGTTCATAAATGTGTGTTTGTAGGAGTGATTTAGAACGACACACTGAGGAAGCTGGCCTGATCTCCTCAGGCAAGGTGGCCCTGGATTTTTTCTACAACTGACCTTGTCATGCTTGATAAGCTATCTCTAAATAATACAATAAAATAATATTCCTAAAATTTACTGGCATCCAGAAGACAGAATCAGTAGCTCTCTCATATAACCATGGACTAGTAAAAGAAAGGAAGGAATGAAAAGAAAGATTGTATTCAAGTCATGGATCATATTTAAAATAAAAATAAATAAAGGCTCCATGGAATAAATATATCCACCAAATGTTGCTGATATGTTACCTGGTGGCCCAGTGCAGAGGTGTGGAGTTGAGGTCTCCTCCCAGCTGGTCCACTATGGCTCCCTTTGATATGTAGTACCTACACATACAAACACAATCATCAGGTGAAACTTTAGACTGCATCTATCAATGAATCTGACCTCTTTTTGTTATCTAATCTAAGTGTAGGCTGTATAACTGGTATAAATGACAATGGATAGATTGCTGGCTATTCTTTTGATAAAAAAGGAAGCAGTAGGACATTACACACGCAGAGACCTGGTGCACATACAAACTGTACACAGTATGCAATATCAAACCAAAGACATTGTACACAAAACAAAATTCCCAAGTTGTACTACCAGCGTTTCCCATACATAGGCTCTACTTGGGCAGCCCGCCCAGGTAGATTAAGACCTGCCTGGGTAGATAAAGTCAGAATTTTTTTTAATCAACATATAGCAAGTGCCGACTGCGCATGCTCCAAAAATCCCAAACATACTCTCCAGCTTCACAAATGTGAGGTTATGTGTTCTCCATCATTGTAATTGAATATCTTTGGATTATGGGCTCTAAGAAAGTGTGATGAGCATTTGTTCACTCTTTTGAATGAATTATTTGAGAAAATAATTGGCAGATTAATTAATAATGCCAATAATTCTTAGCTGCAGTCCTACACATGGGGTCAAGCTGAGCAGTGTGATGGGCTCTTAATTTCACACCATATATGGAAGTCTGTATCCCCAACCAAAGTGAAATATATTTGTAGTTAATTGATAATATTGTAACCTTAATTGCAGACAATTAATAATGAATAAGCAAAGGTCTTGTACTGCATTCAAATCACACTGTACTGAAAGGGCGTGGGAACAGATAATACATCATGTCATACAGATGTGTGACAAATTAAAGAAAAACTTAAATCAGTAGACAACAATAACAAGTGCAAATGTTTCCATACACAGCACGAAGGATCGCAGACTGGTTTGAGGAGACTGAAAATGATGTGAATCGAATACTATGTCGTCCATCTGTATATTATATAAATATTCAAACCTTTGAAAAGTTTTCATTCAAATTATTCTGGCGGTGGTTTTACTTCAGTTATCACTAACTCACTTGAATATACAGTATATGTTTGAAGTTCAGCACTATGTATGTCGTGATGAAAGGCAGGACTGCATTTGACTGAAGAGGTAAATATAAGTATAACATTACCAACTTTAAGCAGTAATTAGAGAACAGTACAAGAGGTGCTGGAGAGGGTCAGATACAGCCAGCAGTATTTACAGAGGAACAGAACATTTATGTTGTCTTCCACGCCTTAATACATCTTCAACATCAGCCAGTTGTGTTAGCCCTTTTTTCACTGAGCAACCTGAATCAAGATAGGTCATCTAAGTGTGTGGCTAAAAACAGGCAACTTTTTACCTCTGATGGTAAAGAGCTCAGTGGAAAATAGTTATTGGACTGCAAAAGGTACACCAGAAAAAACTGTAGGCAAAGAAAATAGTGTCAGTCTCTAAAGTCCTAGCTACTGCCACCACCAACATCATACAAAACATGATTGGACTCACTTGACCAAGTCTATCCTGTTGTTGATGGCGGCCCAGTGGAGGAGTGTTACGTTTTCTTTGTCTGGCTGTCTAACATCGAAGCCCGCCTCCACCAACTCCCTGCAGCGCTCGAAGATGCCGTACCTGAGGAAGAGGGGTGGAGAGGGATTAAAGTCTCCTCACACACAAATAAATGTGCAAACACTGATAAAAACACAGGGTTAAATACATAAAACCTAGACACACTGACAAAATGCACACATACAAAAACACACACACATAAAAACTGACAACTTAAAAAAACAGATGAACAGATACCCAGACAAGACACCCACACTGTGGCACAACTTGGCACTGGTTGTCTTTAAACAGATATTTCTAACCTTAAATCAAAGCAACACAAATCTGTTGTTGTCAAATGTAACAACATCCCAAACAAAGCTTCCGTTGTCTTATCAGGCAGACATTTCCACATTTCTCCTCTCCCCCCTACATTCCCTTATCATTTTCTGAGCTTGTGAATTACTTCTTTGGCATGTGCTTAGTCAGAAAACCACAGCAGAATACATGGTGGCGTTAGTTTTGGATTTAAAAATTTGTGGTATCTTGAGAACACAAAAACACATAAATCAACAAGTAAACATACTGCCCTCCAGTAATGATGAATGCTCCCATTAGGCCAGTCAGTAAGTAGTAAACAATGTCAACTAGGGCTGTCACTTTAAAAAACGAAAACGCAATTCGTTTGAGCGAATTTCAATGCAACCCACATAGCGCAATGTGTGAGGCTGAGATAGAGTGAGGCTGTCGCATAAGAATGTGTGGTCAGCGACGTACATCCGTCGGTGGTGAGAGAGTCTTACCCCTCGGTATGGTCTTTTTCTTTTTCCTGTATGGTGTCATAAAACTGCACTAACACAGGCACAGCTGACATTGTGCCCCCCTTTTCCGGTGCCTCCACTGCCTCACCTGGGTGGCAAGCTAGCAGGTGAGTCCTCAGATTTGTTGTCGTTGCAGGCTGAGGCAGCTGGTTTTTATTAAGTCACAAACAGCCTCATCTTTGCTAGTAACTTTGCCATTCAGGGTGCAGAACCAAAAATACTTCCACACACTGCTTCTCAGATGCTTCGCTGTCATTTGTTTCTCTTCTGTGGCAGCGAACACAACACATGGCCTTTCAGTTACTATTATGTGACAAGCTGAGCTCATCTTGACACTTAATTGCTGACTAAAGTAACTTAACTCCCTCTAATAGCATAAAGCACTTTTCTGTAGCTGCGGCAACATGGTGGTACTTTTCTCACACAGCTGCAAAGACTCACCTCCCACAACAAACCCGCTAGACTACATCACATACACAGATTACCCACAAGGCCACACAAGGCCAGGTGCAGTTAGGCTGTGGGTGTGCTAACCTTGCTTGTTAAAAAAAACTTAATCCTGTCACTAAAAAATAACTAATTAATTCATATAATTATTAGCTTATATGTTTGTTTACCTTGATAGACAGAGAGGGGACATGGATCAACATAGGGACCCGTCACCATTAATTTCAACTGTTGTTTAATATTCATCATCTTTCTTAAATACATAGTCTAAAAATGTTTGAATTAATGCAGTTATGAAGAAATAAACCTTTAAAAAAACAAACTTTAGGGCCAGTAGAAATTTTGTTGGGGCCAGAAGATTCTTGACCCACTTGCCCGACTGGGCCAGTAGCAAAACATTTTATTGTTGGACCCTCAAACAAGGAAAACTACTTTATTTGCGGCAACAGTCTGTTGTGCTTATAGACTGTAAATTTTGAATTCGAACAGGTCATTACGGTTGGAATATCTGATTTTTTCCCCACATTTGAATGCAAGTTCAAATTTCCGATAAAAAGTGACAGCCCTACCTGAGACTAAATGTGTGAATTGTGACACTGACAAAAGAAAACAAATTCATGCATCATTTCTTGAGGTTGCATCAATATCTGAGCACATGAGACAATAACACACATATTATCCACTCACTGTGTGGCTTTGACAATGTCCCAGGTGCTGTAGTCATCCACATGGTTTTTACGGCTAACATTCTCACTGTAGCCGTGGTTGTAATGACTCTGGGGTTTGATTTCCTGAAAAGAAAGAAGGGAGGACAAGAGACAGAAACACAGAGATAAAGATAAGTTAGTTAAGTCGTGCTGCTTAATTAGATAATGAGCATTATGTAACTGTACCTGGCCTTGTGGGGAACCTGTGTGTGTGACGTAGTCTAGATCTGTGAGAGAAGTACCAGCATGTCGCCGCAGCCACAGAAAAGTGATTTATGCTATTAGTGGTAGTTAAGTTACTTTAGTCAGCCATAAAGTGTCCAGATAAGCTCGCAATAACGAACGAACAACAACCAAGGACAATTGAGGAAGTAGATCAGATGACTGATTGTGGATCGTTTTGTTTTCTTTTGTGACACTTTGTATTTACAGCATACAACATACAGTATAATACACGGGACTGTGAGTAGAGCGCAGACAGACACATGCAGAGCGAAGTCTCGGAGAGCAGACGTAGTAATGTCGCTCGCGAAGCAATATCTGGAAAATTATTTAAATGAATCTTTATTTTTTACTTTTTCGAGTAATAAATCTATAATAGTAGACAAATTTATATTGTCTCAGTATATATAGTCATGTGGCCAAACCCTTCTACAAAACATTAGATGAGAATGACATATTGTGTGTGACTGAGATCCTAGATTCCCATCACATGCAGGAAAAGTCGGAACTGTCAAGTGTGACAAGAGTATGACAGGGAATGAAGTTCACTGCCTCCCTGCAATATTAACATTGCAAACGAAATTGTTTACTGATCCTTCGAGGCAACTTTTGCTTGGTCTTGTCTACCATGTTGACAAAATACAATCAGCAGCTGTGCCCCACAGCAGCAGGGTCAACAGACATACACAGGACAAGGGGAAACAATGTGGAGTGAAACTTAAAAGCCCTGCAGGTGTTTTCAATTAATCTGGCTGATTTGACCTCTAGTGAGGCTGAGGTTGGTGGAAATTCCGTATTTATTGCTTTTATTATTCCCATTTTTATATTTTATACATTAACTATACGAAGTTGTGCCGCTCATTAAATCCTCGATGTATGCAGGTCAGTTTGACCTTTGGTGTGTAGAGCGCCTTAAATCAAGCATCCTCCCTTTGTTCCTGTGAGAAGCTCCTATATTTTCTCTTTCACAGAGATAAATTAGAAGAGGAAGGAGGAAGGATAAGACAGCCAGGTGTACTTGTTATGAGTGGGACCTTTGCTAAGATAACTTTCACTTTTTTTCTATCACTGATCTGTCTATAAAAGGCATGAGCCCTGTATGCATACGAGAAACTGTAGGCCTAATAAAACTCTGAAAGACAACTACTTTTTTGAATTCACTTTATTACAGAAATTTCTACAACACTAATAACGATGATAATGGTGTAAATTGTTCTTTCGACAGGTGCAGCAAAACTAACAGGAGAGTGAGGGTGCTGTCAGTCAAACACAATCTGTACACACCCACCAAGTCCTGAGAAGAGGTAAATTCAGACAACATAAGAGGAAAACGCTACCTACGTGTGTGGGACTTTAAGTGGAATAGACGTTTTTCACAGCATACATCTTGACTTGTCAAACACCGGTGTAATGACATTATCAATAGCTAAATTGAACTGCAATGATTGCTGGAATTGAACCATCTTCAATGTTATTAGTTGCGCCTGTGCTTTTTCTGCTATGACAAGTCAAAATGTCTGTGAAAAACGTAACGTCTATGAATCTGACTCATCTGGGAACAATAAAGAAACAACATGGCTCCGTGGCTTGCATGGCTATCAAGATTTCAGTCAGCAAGATTTATTCACAGAGCAATATAGCATGACTGAACTACAGGAGAGAGCCCCTGGTGATGGTGGACACACAGTGCCTTCATCCAAGACACTTAAACATTCATTTCAATAATTGATCGCAGCATTAAAAGAGGAAAATAAAGCCTGCAGGACAAAGACAGGCTTGTCGGATACTGTTGCTGCTGATGATCTAATCAGTCACACAGATGTGGCCGCTGTGCGACTCACATTCAATTAGCCTCCATAGTAACGCCAAGGAAACCACAATAAGCCTCCATCACCCAGAAACAAGGGCTGCATCTTTTATTATGTCACCCTTGACATAAACAATCGTGGTATTTCAACAACACCACCACCTTAAAAAGCTCAATATTTTGTTCAACTTTCAAACGGGCATTAAAACCCTTTTGGCTCTGCTGCTGCTCGCATGCATATAATGCTGAGGAATAATGAGGCAGCCTCTGGAGGGGCGAGGATTTGGCAGGTTTGTGCGGAGCCGCTGGGTAGCCTGACACGAGTGCCACACTTAGAGCTGTACCATCTCGCCTCTGAGTTTAGCTTGGGCTTCCCTACTGAGCTAGCAGGATGTGCTGAGCCAGCATTTTTTTGCGACCATGGGGAACGGCAGTGGAGAAACAAGATGGAGAGGTTGCATGAGAAGAGAAACTAACACAGACAGATTTTGTTTTACACTTGACTCACTAGGGCTGAACAATTTTAGGAAATCATCTAATTATCATTTTTCCTGACCAATATTTTGATTGCAGATTTAAATTGTTATCATTTTCTACAATTTAAACTAAAGGCCTCTATTTGTGGTCTACACAGTACTAAACAAGATAGGATTACACCAAGCATGATCACAAACTTGTGTTGTTTCTAATAGAATCAGAAAGAGTAATGCAGTTCCTTTTTTTAAACCAGTCAGGCAGAGGAAAGTCAACTTCTAAGTAGGCTTGTTTAGTTAGCAGTGGGAAAAGCACAGGTGTAAATGATTAAATGATGGCTCAGTTCCATTTGGTTGCTTCAGTGTCAGGGTCTTGGCATTGTGCATGCTGGCACACCGTCACGGCTTACTGGGACACTTAAACAGAACAGAGCCATTATTAATGTCAGTAGTAATACCTGTGCTTTTATGACTATGACAAGTCAAACTGTCTGTTGTGAAAATGACCTATTAAACTCACATTTATCAAGATTTCACATCAGTGTTATACTTAATATCAATCAATATTCAAATATGATACTGACCTGACATTATATTAACTGATAACAACTGCATAATTGGCCAATTATGGTAAACAAGACAAACTGTTGGTAAGTCAAGTCTGACACCTAGATCGTTTATGTAAAGAAGACTTGCCGCAACGTTGGTCTTCTACAAACAGCAAAAAGACGCCACATAATCCTTTGTTTCAAAAATTATGCAGAGTGGTGATTCTTCCACAAAACCATCTTTGGCCAAGTGTGAATGTACAGACACTGACATGCAAGGCATATTTACCTAACAACAGCCAAGATTTCTTCTATTTTTTGCTAACTCACAGAACTAGTGTAAATTTGCCACAGCTGAGTAAATTTGCCACCAACAGTTGTCATTATAGCCGGAGAAAACAACAGTAGCAGACTTAAAGGTGCCCTGTGGAGTTCTCTTGTAAACCAACAGAAGTTATGTTTACATTCAGTGTTACTCACCCAAACAGCAGCACACAACTGAAATATGGTCTCCTTGTGGCTTTAAATAAATACAGTCACATTCGAAGCACAACCAACAACTATATCTGGATATACACACAGGGATGTGATGATAATATCAGACCTCAAAACCCACCTCTAATGACACTCTACATTTGCGCCAACATGTCAAAGTAAAATAAATAAAACAAAACCAGTCATACATATCCATTTTCTTCACATTTCTGGTGCTGTTATCCAAAGTTAATGCATCTACTTTAACAGCAGAATACGCTTTAATTCCTCAATCCCAAAGCATTACAAATCATCATTAGTAAGGAGAAAAAGTATCAATGTTGCTGTGATACTACCATGATAACACAAGGGACAAATAAAAAAAGGGATTTTATTTTAGAGAGTAAATCAGACTGAGAAGGAGAAGGATGTGACAGAGGGAATATGAAGGTGACCATTTCATATTCTTATTCCTGTATTTTTAAGTGTTAAAGCTGCCAGGAGGCATTTGTACGTTTCACTGCCAAGTTTTAACCATTTACATATTCACAAAATCCATACGATCTGTTTCAACTACCCCATGTACTATTCAGACTAGTTTAGCTGCCAGAGAGAGGTTGAGAGTAACTCAATTAGGATCGTGACTGCGCGGAGCTGTTTTCCTACGATAGACTGACAAAAACAAGCCCGGGAAAAACGTGGAACTCAAAGCCTCTTCCTTCATCTGGATATTCAATTGAGGGAAAGCGCTCGCAATCCGTCGACAGGGAAACTGCTTTCCTGTCAGGCGAGGGACAGGGGGAAGAGGGCCCGGTTCTAAATCCTCAGACACCAGATGTTAAATCACTTTCTCCATCTTAACCTTCTGTGGAGATAACCCCAGACTCCTTACCAGTCACAGCAGCCCCACTCTCTCTCTTCACTCCCTCCTGCCATCTAAAAAGCTGATGGTGGCATTTGTAACTGTAGTGATAACTGCAGCCTGTGCATTTTTTCGCCTCTTAATTATGTACCTGCTTACAACAACTAGGCGGGCAGCAGTGATGATATTGTCAATTAAACATATTATCCAGTTCATGCTGACCATTGATTTTAGGTTGGAACCTCGTCTGTTCAGTGAGGCAGCAGGCTTGGCTTTTGTCAATGGAGCTGGTCAGTGGGACATATGGCAACCACTCCTTGTGGGG
>NTHP01000155.1:733102-745728 GCA_003416845.1 Oplegnathus fasciatus
TATATATGTATGTATATATGTATATATATATGTATGTATATATGTATATATATATATGTATGTATATATATATATAAAGATTACCCCTCTGTCATCGCACACACACAGAGGGAGCTCTCGCTGCTGCTGCTCCGCTGCTGACTCCGGCAGCCCTGCAGCACTAGCCTACATTTCAGAGGAGGAGGAAGAAAAATATGGTGATGTCATCTCTATATCTCTCTGCCTCCTTCTCTCTCTCTCTCTCTCTCTCTCTCTCTCTCTCTCTCGTCCTCTCTCAGAGGCTGTGTTGTGAATGTAATGGTGCTTTCTGCTACACAGGCTGCATGAGGTAGGTCCTTCATTCACCTCCCTGCGCTCTCTTGCACATGTGCATGCTGCATCGGTCAAGTTGCCTCCCCGCTTCTGTGTTTGTGTGGTAAAATGTACCTGCACTTGTAGTCTGTAGTCTGTTTATGTGTCTGTGTTGAATAATCTCACTCTTGAGGTTTCTTTTGGGTGTTTTCACGCTGTGTATGTGTGTAGGAAGGCTCAGTTAGGGTAACAGATGCTAATACATCGAGGTCACATCACACTACAGCCTGATGATGTGTCCTGATACCCGGCTAGCTGCTCAGAACGTGTCTGGTGGTGTTAGACTGCAGATAACTGTCGAAATCCCAGGCTGAGTTGAGGAGGTGAATCATATTCGTCCAGCTCCTGACAGCACTGATCATACAGAGATGATGACTATGATCCCGTCTTCCAGCTCCCCCTCTTTTCCCCCATGCACTCTTTTCTTAAAAGGTCATTCTCGGGTCACAAGAATATCATCTACCGCCGTGACCTTTGCACTCGTTACTTCCTCGCCCACAAAAAATGTAAAATATGAATGATCTTTAGGCTGAATGTGCTGGCATCTGAGCCTCACATCTTTTCTCCCTTTTCTGTTATGCAAGAGGTATCACACACACACACACACACACACACACACAAACAGTCACGTATTATTCAACTCGGGCTGTGTGCGTCACACACATTTGGACTGTGCAGCTAGTGGAGCTCTGTTCTCTGTTTTCCCCTCTGTCTCCGTGGCAGGGATGGTTTTGTGCTGTCCGTTATGAGCTAACAGCCAGTTAAAAAGCCAAGCGGCTACAGTGTTTCTGGTATAAGGGGATTGATCGCTCTGAGGTCACCACAGTCTCCTTGACACCACAGGAGTTCAGACCTTTTCATCATCCTCCTCCTCCTCCTCATCAGCATTCCCATCCACATGTCGCTCTGATGGAACAGATAAATGGATGTTAGTGAACGCTGAGTCACCTTGTTGCATTTAAAAACGTACTACAGTTTTAATTTTGCAAGGTGACACACTTGCTGCTGGTGCTCCACAAGACATTCTCCCACAATATAGGTGGGACATTATAGAAAGAAAAGAAATCATGTAATTCTGGTCAGGTTTATTTACATGATAATAGTCTAGTCTCTTGTTGAGCAGTGCTCCATTTGGCTGTGCTGGTGTGCTGCATGTTATGTAGTGGAAAGGGAGTGGAAACCGGCTTTAATGGACTGCATGTGGCACATGAGACAATATGACATTGAATTGCTGACGATCGAATCGTGGCCCGAAGTGTAGCAGCAGATGCTGTCGTAACAGCAATTATTGAGGTTGAGCTGTACTAAAGTGAAGTGGCAATAGATGAAAATGTTAAAAGACAAGTCTGGTGATATTCTGTATTTGTCTTATTGGCAACACATCTCATTAAAAGACCAAAACAATACATTTATCCTACTCTTCTACCAACAGGTATTGTTTGTGTATCTAAAGCCTGACATATCTTATTCCTCTGTGCCATAGAGCTCCATTGTTGTTCAAAACTAGTATAAACATATCAATGAGCCACACTGTTGCACTGGGTAACGTGTTCCTTTATTATCATCAAGCACCATGTGACTTAATCCCACATGGCTGGAAAGAACTGAGAGGAGGACTAACACGTTGTTGGTCTTTTTTTGACAATGGAAGTGTTGCCAAAGGCAGTACTTTTTCCCAGGGCTAGACTGATAATTTGGCCGGGCCGATATATTTGTCTATTTTAGCCTATTGCAGACATATTGATGTCTGATGGCATATATGTTGGCAGATAAGTAACAAGAATTTGCTGTACAAAAATATGTGTACCAGAAAGCAGCGATAGGTTCATTATTTAAACTGCAAAATGTCCCGCTCAGCACATACTGTGTCTTGGTTACAGTTCTTAAGATATTTTTTAGCCCATATATCCTTATTGGATTTTTTAAACTTTCAAATATCAATATTGGTATTGGCCTCAAAAATCTGTATTGATAGGGCTCCATTTCTTACATTTGGATTCAGTGATGTCTGCAGCACAAAAGATATATGCTCACTGGTGAACGGGTCAGTTTGGGTGCTGCAATTAAATGGATTAGAAATGATGCCCATCCAGCACAAACCGGCATGGAGCGAGTCAAGCTTTGCAGGGCAGCCACTGTGTCTCTCAAGAGAGGGGTGAGGCCAACAGTACTTTTATAGAAAGTAGGGAAATAACCTGAAGACTATTTTTATTTCTGGTCAGATTTGGCATAACTCAAGCCAACGCAAGGCTTCTGAGTGAGTCAACCTGCTTTATAAAGACTGCTTTTATATAATTTCTGCTTTATTATATGGGTATATGCGCTCTCTGTAGCCAAACCTTCAGGGTGCTCCCAGATGCTTTATTGTGGACGGGACAGAAATTATGTAAAGGCATATTGTATTTGTGAAAACAGGATCTGTTCAGGGATGAGATTAAATCTGTGCTACAGACACGGCTGCCAGATAATATTTAATTGTGCAATGCTGCAAGATTTGCAAGTCTTCATTTTTTTTCTGAACCACAGAATGATATGTGACTGTTCTATCCTGCATTAACTCATTACTTTGAAAGTGATCCTACTTTCTGTTTTTGAGTCTCTGTATGTTCCTACATGTACAGTATCAAATTGTTATACATTTTTCACTAACATTTACACATTTCTATCCTTGTCAGGGGGATGAAAAGTGATTCTTATTCTGGTGAAACAGTGCTGGATTCTCTGTGGTCTAGGAAGGCAATCCTCTGCCTCTACTTACATGGTTGATTAATATTCCTCACTCCCTGACCTACATGGATTAATTCTGTTTAAAGATGTCTCCCCCTGCGCACAGCATCAAACTGGGACAGGCAGAAGATTACATTGGACCAAGCGACTTGAATGACCCCTCTCTTTGTCCTGTTTTCATTTCCATAGAGAGCATTCTGACCGTCAGCCCCTCATTCCTGACAAGCTGACTTTTCTAGTATAGCCTCCTGTTTGATATGTATCACAGGAAATTACATCAGCCACAACATTGCACAGCGGTTTATAAGTTGTGGGGATAATCATGTTGCGACAGTTGCAAAGTAAAAAGTAGAAATGCGGAGTTCACGTTACAAAGTAAGCTATCAGGAATGTGCGTCTGCAAGTACTTAATTGGCCAATGCAGCGCCTTGCTGGATGACGTTGAATTGTGCTGATGCGGTGTGGTGCTCTTTCTGCACGTTTAAATATTTTAAGTAAAATGTAGTGAAATAGTGAAAAAAATGCCCTTTCTCCACACCCATGGTGATGTCCTCAGTTAGCTTGTTTTGTTTTTTCCAAAACCTGAAGATATTAAATTTTCCGTTATATATGACAAAGAAACGCAACAGGTCCTCCCATTTTACAAGCTAAAAGCAGAGAATATTTGACAGATAATCAATGTTCCCCTCAGGATGAATTGTAATGACTTTCGTGATCCCCTAGTGATCTAGCACCATCATCAGGTCAATATGTTAATTCGTCCAATACTTTGGTTTATGATCAAATACCTGCAAAACTAATGAAATTCCTGTTAACCTCAGCTGTCCTTTGTGTTTAGTGCTAATTAGCAAATGCTAAACTAAGATGCTGAACATGGTTAACATTATACCTGCTAAACATCAGCATTAGCATTGTCTTTGCGAGCATGTTGGCATGGCTGTAGACTTGTGTTAAGTTATAGTATTCAGCCGTTCACCTTTAAGCAGGGCATATCTATGTGGTTAGTCCTGCCCATCTTCCCCAAACGTTGGTCACTTTCACACCCCAGCAATCGTCAGTTATCTTGATGGAACTTAGCCTGAGGCTGAAGTATCTGGCATCTGTGGAGCTAGTACAGCTGTCAAAGAAGCAATTTATTAGCAGACAATGGTGATATTTACTGGTGGTTTGGTGGTATGGGCAACATTCAGACAAATAGATGATTTCAGCATGTACACAGGATCACAAACTGATAATATTTGATATATTTCATATGTTATTATTTATGGAAATAATTGCATTTTGCTTATTTAAATGGAACTAAGCCCTTAACATCTCAACAAACCATTGCTGTCTGGAGCAAACGACTGTACAGCAGCACATCTTTTCCTTTTCAAAAACTTGAAAAAGAAACCTTTGCTGTGAGAGATTCTTGTTGGAGATAATCCAAAAAGCGTCATCATCATTTAGCAGGAGTGGAGTCAAAAGAGGCCTCGTTCAGAATTATCAGAGTGGCTGGCTGTCGCTTCAAGGAGTGGTGATGAAGGAGACATTCAATCCTCAGACAAAGACATAGAAATGACAATTGTCTGTTCTGTGGTTTGGTGTTTGAATCTTATTACTGAAGTGGGGAAAAATATCAGGCACCAACATGTGACCCTGTTACAATCTCATCCTTTGCTGTTATCACTCATGTAGCATGGTAGCACGCCGTATGTCTCACTTAACCACTGGTAATCATTTCCCAAACACTCAGCAGTGACAGCGGTGATGGCCCTCTATAGATCTGCCTCTCAGGCTGTCAGAGAGCAGCCTTCCCTTTTGAGAGCGGACTGCAACATCACTGCAATCAGCTTAGGATCCTGAAATGATTACTGTCCTTTCCTGCCCTTGAGCCGAGATCCTCTGTTAATCTAAAAACAATCAAAGTATTTCACGGCTGCAGATTCAAAACAATAGTGACAAGCAATCCAAACAAATATTTTGTGGTTTGCTTTCATTTTTTTCAAACCAAGTATTTTCTGTAATGTATGTTTTTGGTAGACAAACGTGGTCTATATGTGTCATATTTTGTGATATTTATGATATTTGACAGACTATGGTTAGTGTTGTAGCAGCCCTAATTAAAAGCAAATTATCATCATAATTAGACCATAATTATAAGTATAATTGGACCATTGGCCCATAGTTGCTCTGCAAGGCAATCAACTCCTATTCAAAACTGCTGAAAGGTTTTATGTACGAATCTTTCTGAAATGTATTCAAAAGAAGCAAGCTATAAAGTATAAAAGCTAAGCAGTAGTTGGCCTGAACCAGCATCAAGACCCAGAGGGACATGACTTGACATAAATGACCTTTGAGGGAGTTCAGTTGTATTTAATTTAATTTTAATTTTGTGTCATCATTCTTAATAGAAACCTTTTTGTGTTTAATATTGTGGTATTGTCTCATAAAATCCGCCAACTAAAAACATACATTATTCCCAGAGGTTCCCTGCTATCTTTTGGCTCTGTGGAGAAACCCCTCAGCCAGTGTTTCTGCCTTTGTTTTGGGGCCACTGCCAAGCCACAAGTTTAGGATTCCCTATGCGTTTGCCCTCTATCTTTGGCAATGATTCATAGCTCTTAGCTCACAGACTGCTGTGGTACCACTGAAACAGACTGTTATGTGCCAGCTTGTGTGAAGGGGCAGAGTGTCAGTAAAGTGTGGGAGAAAATGAAGACAATAGAACCGTGGCAGAGTAGATTGTGTGTCACTGGTTTGTTCATTGTTTATTGAGTGAAGTCTCCAACATGCCCGTTATCAAAGGTTGGCATGGAAATGGAAAAAAAGCTTAAATAAGCAATAATTATAGGCAATAATAATTAGACAATAAAAAAACAAGATTAAGAGTCTACGGCCACACTAGCGGCTCTGTGTACTTTGGCACAGCAGGGTTTGAGCTAAATGCTAACGTCAGTATGTTCACAATGGCAATGTATATCAGGTATAATGTTTACCATTTAACCATCTTGGGTGTAACCATGCAAACATTTAAACACGGATTTGGTCATAAACCACCAGCATTAGACAAAAACAATTTTTTGCCCTGCTGGTGATGCTAGAGTAGTAAAATTTAATGGCAATCCATCCAATAGTTGAGACATTTCACTCAAAAACAAAAATGTAAAGATTCTTGCCATGTCTCCATAAGGACAGCTGCAAATAGAGGACAGCTTCAGAGCTAATTTAGTCATCCAAAAAATAAGCTGCAGCAGAAGCTGAAGCATATGTTGCCCTGTGAGAGTCTCTCTGGATAAGCGTGTCAACTAAATACCAAAACTGGGAGTCAATGGAAAAGAGATAACTATAGACCCAGAGGTAAGATGGAATCCCAGAGGGAAATTCAGTTGCCTTGCTGAAAGACACGTCAGAGACAATACAATAGCAATAAATGTTGACAAAAAATAATACAGAAAAATGTTTACCTCCATTACACAGCTACAAAACATTCCCTGTGGTCACGGGCCTTGATGTGTGTTATTTTCCCACCTCAGCTGTGTGGCTGCTGCTCCAGGCTGAGTCATGGACTGATTGCTAAAGCCGGTTTTGAGAAAGAGTGGAAAGCATCTGTCTCGGTGTGACGGGTTCTTGAGAGTCGAGGCCAGATGAAGTGTGTGTGCTAGCTGCAGCCAAGAGGCTGTTTGAGTGCTGGAGCGTTACATTAGTAGAATGACTGGTGGGGGGATTTAGTGACCTTCCCTTTGTCAGGATGTCCTCCTGTCCTCTGTCTGATATTGGGCACTATTTGTCTCTCAAGAGCCTAAAGCTGCTTCCTTTTACTACCTTCTTGGCACCTTTCTAAAGAAACTTGTGTACCTGCCTGTTTCCTAAATGCTACTATAAACAAAACTTCATAGACGTGCAAATATACCACATAATAATAATTATGTCTAAAATCATTTTTTGGGGAAACTATATTGGATTATAGTTTCCCCAAGAAATGTCATATGTGAGTAATAAAGATGTTATAGGGGTTGTGTTGAGTTGGTCAAATAGAATTTCATAGAAACACTCATTGAGTTGAATTGAATTATTTGAACCACAGCAAAATTTAGTACTCCCTTTTGAGTGTTGGTTGCACAGAATCCTGCTTTCTCTGTGCTGTTCTCAGAACTAGTCTGTGATTTTCATGATTCGAACTTGAAAGAGCCTTTCCGTGTCCCCACAAGGCATTTATGGCACTGTTTCAGAGCTCTGATTGGTCTGCATGAAATTGCCCTTTCTCGTGATCAAGTTACTGGTCTCAGGCAAACCAAATTATGTATTTTTATCTCTATTTTTTCACCACAACTGTGTTTCTCAAATTGCCCACTAAATCCAAAGTCATCTACTTTAGGGCCACTGAGTAGTACAGCTGAAGCATTTTACCGCTGTGTTTGTATTGACTCTCACCCAGAGAGCTGCATCACCTTCAATTTAGCTTCTTTATTAAGGCATAAGTTTGCAATGTTTCAACAGCTCAAATCCTAATTGAGCCAATTTCACACAGTGCTGTTTACAACTTATCACAAAATGTACACCTGTTTAAGGAGAGGACAGTCTTTTTCTTCATGCAATCCTTGCATCTGCAGTGTCAACCCTCAGGTCAATAGTAGTGCTTCTTTCTCAAGGGGCCTCTTGTGGCCACATAGTCTGATAAGGTGCAATCTCAGTTGGGGCTGCACGGTTCATACCATTAAAATATCCACACAAAACAGCAATCAGCATAAGTGGCTGCCTCCTATAATCTTCAAAGCATTTTTAGGACAACCACATGTTGGCAGGCAGCTGCTCCACCCAAAATAATCCCCCCGAAAGCGTAGTGTAATTAACAGATGGTCCCACTTGTTCATGAATTCATGTTGAGGATTTAGCTGACAGCTGCATTACAATTGCGAACAGTGAGGTTAGGCCTGTATTTTATTGTGTACAGGTACAGCGACTGCATGGAGAACAAACAGGTAATGAGTTTGACCATTTAAGGGCTTGTTGATGGACAGGTGGGTGGGGTCGTAAATGTTAATGTCCAGATGCATACAGTTCGCTTTTGTGTGGCTCACCTTGGGGCCTGTTAGTTCTGTGGATTGGGAGTCTTAAGTTTTGTGTGCATTAGAGATTCTGTCTGTTTTTTTGCATGTTCTTGTTATCCCTTTGTAGATTTTAGGTCAAACTGATGAGTGAAATTCTGAGTCTAGGGACCAGTCTAGCCTGGTCAAACGAGCACGAACTGATGAAGCCTCTTGGATGAGAGGTGAAACGTCTTCACAGACAAAACCAAAAATCCAGTTGCGTTCGATTCAATTTCCTTGAGATAATTATGACCTGGATGAATGAGAATATACACAGGCTTATTCTGAGTCTCAAGGTTTTACCAGTCTTTATTTCTTGAAAAGCTATTTTACGGTAAGAACTTTTTCAGAACTTGGACCAGGTCTGGGTTGTGCTGGTATCAGACTACACGATATTTTTTGTCGTTTGAGTAGGGCTGCAACTAAGGCTTATTTTCTTTATTGATTAGTCTGATCTCAGCATTAGAGGTAAAAGTTAGTGTTGGGGTTTTATTGATGTGTAAGATTTAAGAGCTTGTAATTTGGGCTAGGCATTGACATTTGGGATATAGTGGAGTGGTTGTTGGATATAGAATCGATTGAATCCATGAAGGTACATACTATGGGTACTGTCTGCGTGTGCACCTTTCCTGTAACATCCCATCATAAATCTACAACGAGAAGTACCTTCCAATTCCTGTGGATTCATAAAGTAACCTACAACTGGTACCCTCGCTGATTCACCCTTGACTAACTCCCCAGCAGGTCAATGGAGCAGCCAAATGGCAGCCAGCAGAACTTTTCCCTGGATAGATAAAGGTTAAAAACAGTGTCACGCTCCAACACTTCTATAGGGAAAACAAGCTGAGGGCAGACCGAAAAAGATAGATTGAAAGAATGCATTTTTCAGGACTCTCTGGGAAAAGGAGCTGACAGGCTGGCTGACCCTCCATCCTCCCCTTCTTGCACTAGAAACAGGCTGTTTACGAAAGGCCTGGAGCTACAGTACCTTTATTTTGGGTGGACAAAAAGGCAGTGGGCAATGGTGAGCAGGTTTCTGCTGTTTTAGTATATGACAGAAATGAGAGAAATCTTTTGTTGTGCTTCTGCATGGTAAACAGCCAGTGCAGCTTGTTTGTACTGAAATGTGATGGATCGTAGGCACGCTGTTGCAAATAAGTCCAATCTTGCAAACGAGCCATCCCACATGAGGTTATAGGGCACTTTGAAAAAGTGCTATTCCAAGCCTGCTTTCAAAACAACTCCAAGGCTTAGAGGACTGGATTTCGAACACATTGTGCACTTAGAACCTACAAATTACTAAGTGAAATAAATTGTACACCATATGCTGTAATATTATGCTGTTGTGGTAACATATTGCCTCTCCCTCCTGACAGATATGCAGTCGTCAGAGCAGCGCTGACAGGCCTGACTCTGGACTAACACGACTATGGAGTCCTCCTCTGAGTCCCAGCAGGAGCCTGAGAAAACTTTGGTGAGTTAACACACTCGCTGATGTAGGTGCAGTCCCATATGACCATGCATAGGAAGACATTCATTTCAAACCAACTATACACTACTTTTCCAAAATAGCAATGGGGAAATAATTAAGAATAAAGCAAAAAACATTACGGTGCTTTTAAAGGATAATAGGTTACTTAGATCCTTGTAACTGGTATATTTGAAAGATTCTGGCTGATGAAGTCAAGGTAACATTTGTTATTGAGCTCTTTGGAATGAAACTCTACATATACTGTACACAAAGCATACACTATATTCTGTAGGCTCCATTTAAGATCAAGCAAGTAATCTGAAATCCACCCACCCTGCCTCATAGCCTCTTAAACACTGATAATTGTGCCTAATAATTGGTGGTCTTCACTCAACCTCCATGTATAGTCTTAAATTGGAAAGGGTTCCTGTTTCCTGCTGGCATCAGTTCCTGGACGTCTCCTCCAGGAGTACACTCTGAAGCCTAATGATTAGCTTAAGGTGCTAATATTGCTAACCCGCCACAGGCTTGTCAGGCTCACTGTGGCAGACACTGCACTTTGCTGCCTGTAATTAAACTTGTGTCAGGGTGTGTGTGTGTATGTGTGTCACTAGATAGACAAGACAGCTAAAGTCACTTTGGCTGCGGACGATTAAAGGTCACACGGAGTGGTGTTTTTTCAACGCCCTCTTTCCAAAGAACCGAAATGATGATGAAACTGACCACAGAAAATGAAAAGGACACAGTCATCCACAGTTCTTGTTCTTTGTTCTGCTCTACATTATAAAGTTACAACTTCCTGTTTGGTGTTGCAGGTTGACAGTGCCCTACTAGAGGCAAATCTGGCTTTGAAAACAAAAAGAAGTGCAGTCAGAAGTCAATCTTCTTGAACACAATTTGATTTGATAGTGTGTAGTTTCTGATTAGTTTTCTATTTCTGTTTTCTGTAGATAGTTTGGTTTATGATTTTACTCCTGACAAACAGGAGGCAGGCCTCCTATCTGGCATCTGTCATGGTCATAAATAGAGCACATATATTTTGAATGATGTTCTCACACAAATAAAGATACAAACAAAGGTAGGAAACACCATTGTTGAAGTTATACTTATGGGGGCATTATTGTAGCAGGACTATTTACAAATGTGAGCGGAGAGTTGTGTAAGTATATCTCAATCCATGTGTGTGTAATCAGATTTGTAAATGTGTAAAAAAAATCTCCAAATCTGTATTCATTATTTTTGCTACACTTGTGCCATGTTAGAGATCTGCAAATGCATGTGGCGATTCACAAATGTGTGCTGAGATTTGTCTGTGTGCCTCAGTAGCTATACAGCCTACATACCACAATAGATCTGAGACCATCAGAAAAATATATATGCTTTGAGCAAGCGCATCGAAACCATATCCTCACTTTTTATCTCATAAAGGAACGTCTGCTTATTCTAAGGTGACCTAGCATGGATGGGAACCAGTGGCACCTTCAGTCAGCACACACACATACACACACCCAAACATAAAACACCGCTTCCCTCCTCTCAGCTCTCAGGATTGTGATTCTGCCCTTTCATTTCACCTTAATCATAATTCTCAGTAGCCATTTTTGCAGTGAGCAGGAGGGCAATTATAATTGCAGATAACTGGGGTGATAACGGTGCCGGCCATCTCTCCCACAGGGCTCCACATACAATGGGATTGTATGGGAGCAGCGCTAACAGCCCTTTCCTACTTCTCTGAGTCTCGCTTAGAGTGGGAGTGAGTTTTAATAACACTCTATCTGTTAGTAGTGCAAGCTAATTTCTCACCCCGCCTTCTCCGGAGCCTATTTTAGCGGCTGCATAATTAAACTGCTGATGCATAAACTGGTTTGAAAGGCACGTCGGTGTATTTACTGTTTCTTTTGAATGCTTTCTTTTGGATTGAATTGAATTTAATGAATGTGTACTTCTCTGCGATTTAGCAATAAACCTCCTTTGTTGAGACTCCGGGGCAGTGTGTTATCCCTTGATCACACATTATGAGTGTGCAGTGCCAGGATGGTGTGAGACTTGGAGACTGTGGGACGTATTGTGTTGCTGGCATATCCTGCTGTTTGCTGAACGGGCCCGTTGGTAGAGAGGATGGCTCCCAACACGAGATGAAAGGCTCTGGGAAGCACGCCAGGTGTCTGCCGCTTCTCCCCTCGCTCTGACATCCTCACAGTCAGGAGACGCTTCAGGAAGGTTTATGGCAGCCAGCCCCCCCCCTCCTCCTGTTTCAAACATCCACCACCATTCAGTCTGCTGTCATTTGCATTGTACATACTGTAATGAAAGAGCTGGTGTCCTGCTGTTCAGAATAGGCAGTAGTGAAAAGGCACATAGACAGCCATTATACACTTGAACAATGGGTTTGAGGTAGCTTAGAGGTAAGAGAAGAGGATCTGTGACTGGGAGATCACTGACTGAGGGGATTTGAGCAACTGAAATGAATGAGAAAAAACTTTTATCCTCGGTTGAATTGCCCTTTGGCAAGGCACTTCACCCCCATTTGTTCCAGAGGAGCTTTACAGTTGCCGATAGTACAAGACTAGTTGTGCTGTAATTCTCTTTCATAAAAGTTAAAAAAAAATGTAGTCATTGCAGTCTCTCAGGAACAAGATAGTTGCCATTCCCATCTGATGCCACCACAACATGTGCCATCAACCAGTTTGTATCAAACATCATTAGGCCCATAATATTCTTCATATCCTTCATATCCCAGAATTTTCTCACCTACCAACTTTTCTCTAACACTGATCACTCCTCTACAGTAGTATAGAACATTACATCTAGAACAGCCTGGCGTTCTCACTAAAGATCAGAATCAGAATCAAATTTATTGCCAAGTAGGTTTGCACATATTGGTGCATGACATATAAACATAGTAAGTAGAAAAAAATATAAGAAGGGAAAAGGTGACAGCAAGTACTGCGAGTCAGAAGCATAGCTTAAATATATAAAATAAACAATAAAAATATGACAAGATATTG